>QANX01001441.1:48561-64521 GCA_003254975.1 Ochetophila trinervis
GGACTTTAAGTGACGGCTGTTTGCCGTCACTAAAAATTCATTTTTAGTGACGATAAACAGTAAACGGTCACTGAAGAGAATTTGTGTCGGGGCTATTGCGAAAGCACTGTGACGGGTTAGTTACCGTCACAGTTGGTTGTTTATGTGACGAATCCGTCACAAATAATATACCTTGTGACGCAATTGCTTCCGTCACAAAAGGTCAATTTTCTTTGTAGTGTCGTATGAAGACAAGGGGTGTTGGATACAAAAATCCTACAATATCTTTGAACTGCTTTAACTTTAGAGAAACAAGTAACATGTGGCTCTTCGACACTCTATTTGTTGATATTTTTGTACTTGCAGACGAAAAAATTATAAATTTTTTTAGAACATTTCTAAGGAACTTTTTAAACAAAATTTTTATTTTATTTTGAAGAGTAATATATATATATATATATATATATTTAGTTTCAATGGATTTTTAAATTAAAAAATAGATATTATCACTGAAGGTCCCTAAACTATAGCGTGTTTTACATTTTCGTCCTAAAACTTTTTTTGTTTCACTTTGATCATCAAACTCATATTCTCGTATCTCCGTACGTCCTTTTTGAAGTTTCCATCCATTTGAACCCTTAAAAAATACGTGCAATGCACGTGATATCCATTTTAAAAGTAAAATTGTAATTATAAGAGTTTTTATCATTATAAGTCTCTAAACTATATCGCGATTTACACTTCCATCCTAAAACCTTTTTTTTTTCACATTTTGATTTTCAAACAAATATTTCACTCATATAAGCTTACACATGAGCTCACGATAACACCTCTCTCAATCTCAATCTCTCTCCTCCATGAAAGTTATTCTTTTCCTTTCTTTCTCTATCTTCATTTGCAAATACAAGAAAACGTAATTGATTAAAAGTGTTTTGATTTTGAAAAAAAAATTTGTGAAATATTTAATGTGTTGAAAGTTAAATTTGAATAACTAAATGGTAGAAAAAATGATGAGGAATGAAAAATATAATAAAAGTAAAAACCCATCGATGGTTTCATATTAAGCTTGGATATTCATTTTTAGGTAACATGTCGCTAAATCGATGCATGGGTCACATCATAAATGTTAATAAAATGAAACAAATAGAACCAAAATCACCAGAAAATGTAGTCAGAGGTGAAAAATCCATTCTAGTATGAATAGGGGTTGTGCACCCCGTTTCTTTTGAAACAATACGACCCATGAACCCATTCCAAGTTTGATGATGACTGAAACGATGTTGTTTTATTTTTTAATGACCTTTAAAACTAAATGCCAGAAACTAAAACAATGTTGTTTTATACAATCAACAATCCATATTCACTACTATTTAGCTATTCAAACTTAACTTCCAACACATTAAATATTTCATAAAAAAAAATTTCAAAATCAAAACACTTTTGATCATTTTTTTTTTGTATCTGCAAATGAAGATAGAGAAAGAAATGACAAGAATAACCTTGCATGGAGAAAAGTGAGTGAGATTGAGATAGGTGTGAGCGTGAGCTCATGTGTAAGCTTATCTGAGTGAAATATTTCTTTGAAAATTAAAGTGTGAAAAACACGTTTTAGGACGAAAGTGTAAATCGAGATATAGTTTAGGGACCTATAGTGATAAAAAAAAAACTCTTAAAATTACAATTTTACCTTTAAAATGGACCTCACGTGCATCGCACATGCCTTTTAACGGTTCAAATGGACAAAAATTTCAAAAAAGACTTACGATGATACAAGAATATAAGTTTGAGAATCAAAGTGAGACAAAAAAAAGTTTTAGGACGAAAATGTAAAACACGCTATAGTTTAGGGACCTTCAGTGATAATATCCCATTAAAAAATTAAAATGAAGAGTAATATTTGACTCTTCATATGTAGAGAACTAAACTTACTCACCATATAAAACTTCAAAAATTGATATACAATTTTCTATGCACTTTTATAATTAAATTTATTCATTATAATTTCATATCTTATTTTTTAAAATACTATTTTAGAGCATCTCCAATGCACTCTTTAAAAGTATCAATTTCTTTATTTTAAAAAGCAATCTTCAATTTGACAACTCTAATAGACTCTTCAAATGAGAACGTTAAAATGCATAATGAGATTTGGCTCTCCAACTGTAGAGAGCTAAATCCACCATTCATATAAAACTTTTACTGCACATATTTATTGTATCTATAATTTTCAATGCATATTTAATAATTTTTATTTAATTTTTTATTTTTTATTCATGAAAACATTTTGATTTATTAGATTTGTTCTAAAATATTCACAAGAGAGAGAAAAGTGAATTAATTAATTATTAGGAAATAAAAAATAAAGAGCAGTGATAAAGAGTGTGGTTGGAGTTGGATAAAAAAATTCCACTCTTTATTTTATTAAAATTTCAAAAATGTTCTTTATTTCAAAAATTGTATTCTTTAAAATAAAGAGCACTATTGGAGATACTTTTAGTGTAGTATGGGTAAAACAGAGAGAAAAAAATATGAATCGTAATTGTTTATAGAGAAATAGAAAATGAAGAATAATTATAAAGTGTTGTTGGAGTTGATAAAAAATTTTACTCTTTATTCATTTAAATTTTTTCAATATGCTTTTTATTTTAAAAATTATGATCTTCAAAATAAAAAGTACTATTGGAGATGCTCTTACAATTCATTTAAAATTTTCAGTTGTAACTCGGCTAATTAAGGAATATGTTCTACATATGAAATTTGCAATTAGAAGATTATTGTACATGTACAGTTTCTTTTATAAAAAAAAATTGGTTTTTATTTTACAAATTAAAAACAAACAAACATATCTTTGGTACGTAGCTATATTTGAAAACTAAACTTTGAAAAAACTAGATTGATTGTTCAAAATATATATGAATTTTGAAAATGTATTTAAAAAATTTTGGAAACAAATATCTTAGATAATATTTATTATTTTCAATAACAAAATAATTGGGGGCACTTATTTTTAATAAATTTGGCTTGTTGGAGGTGTGGCTTTTAAAAGTGTCTACATAGTTAGGCTTATTCCTGCTTCACCTCTTTCAAGTATCTATAGTTATTGATATATATATATATATATATATGTATATATTTGTATCATATTTAACATATATAGGACACAATTTACATTCTTCTATATATATTTTTTTATAAAATGTTACTTAATGGACCCTTAAAGTTTTTTCAATTTTTAGACAAGATAGCTTTTTTGATAATTTAGTGTTGTATTTTTATGTGTATGCATATACAGTTACAGTGGATTGTCGTTTATCAAATGATAAGCAACGTCGTTTACTGTAGCATTCATTTATATATATATATATATTATAATGTTTATGGATAATAATAATATTTTGAAAAATTATATTGACAGAGAACAACATCTGACCTTTTAGAATTACCCAAGTCTACAAACTATTAAGAATATAACCCTTTCCACGTATATCCCTTTACCCAATATACTTGCTTGATGGCAAAGCCGCAACACTCTACCATTATTAGTTTTCTTAATTAAATTAGTCTGTTACATACAAATAGTTTTTCATTTAAAAAAATAACCCAAATGAGAATAAGAATAAAATTTCGCTAAGAGATATTATATCCTAACCATTTTACACAAAGCATTAATGTTAGTGTTATCAACACAATAAGAAAATATTTATATGAGTGTTCCATACAACACTGTTTTTGAGAAATAACTCGTACCGTTGACATAACCAAATTCAATGATGTATAGGTGACTATTTTTTATTTTTAGTTTTTGGTGAATGTATAGGTGAGCAGTTGGATTAGACCATTTCAATGACCTATATAATTTACAAAATATTAATATTAGAGTGTTCCATGTGCCAATGATATTGACAAATCCGTTTACCCAAAAAAAAAATGATATTGACAAATCATCATAACCATTGAAAAAATGAGTTAAAAATAATTATATATGGATTTAAAATTTTAACTTTTCATCTTTTATATTATAACATTTCTAAAGACGCTGTGAATTGCTATTTGTGTGCACAGAATAAAAAAAGAATTGATATTTGTATGTCATATATAGATTTATTTAATAGAGATCAATTCATAAATCAATCTTCAATAATTATGTCTCATATTGATGTAATTATGTAACTATTTATGCCTTCACCATAATTAAACAAATGTAACTATTTATGTATTCCTTTTTAAATATATATATATATATATATATATATATATTCCTAACAACTCAACCTTATAATATTATATGAAAAACCTATAAAATCCATCAAAATTAAACATGCCCAAACGAATTCAACGGTATTTGTGTTTAAAAACCTTAACATAGTACCATAAAGTAGATTTAGTAAGAGATTTTTTGAGTATAAAAGTCGACAATGATTTATATACTTTAACATAAGTGATTTTTGGAATTAACACTGCCTCTGAAATTATTTTGATAAGAATCACAACAGATTATTGGCCAATCAAAAAAAATTAATTGGTCCAACATGATATATTAATCCCCTGTTATTATAAAAGAGCATGGTATGGAAAGAAAGGTTGATTTCCATTGGCAGCTATGTGTTTCATAGTTTATCTTCTCTGGAGACTTACTAGAAATTTTAGAACTTGATCGTATTGAGAATTCTATGATTTATGTCTCCCTCAAAATAGAAGGTGGTTGTGACTTAGTTCAGCTTTCTGGTAAACACAAAATTAATCAGAATGAATCTAATCTGTCCTTAATTTCTCTCATATGACAATACATTAAATTCCATAAGGTTGATAATGCCTAGATGCATAAAAAGACCAAATCAAGGAGAAAAACTTCTAATTCACCAAAAAAAAAAAAAGGAGAAAAACTTACCACTTCAAGTGATTTATTGCCATATGTTAAATATACACTATTTCATGGCCATGTCATTATCTCCATTATTATTATTTAAAAAAATAATAATGATAAGAAACTTAGAAACCCTTTTGACCTTCTCTTCCTTTCACTGGCGGCAATCTGAAACCCACCCAATCGATGCCATTTTTTTTTTCTTGGTAACTTTTTCTTTCTCTCAAATCTAAACTAAATTCATGGCTTTTGATCCATTTTTTTCTCTCACAAATCATCCATCTCTATAGCTGCTACCACTATGGCACTGTGGTAATTTTCTTTTTTCCTAAAGAAGAAAAATAGATGGATTTTTGCAGAATTTTTTTTTCCTCCATGGCTATCGCTTTTCCTTGGTAAGAGAAGAACTACGATAAGAATAAGTAGAAGTTTGTGGGATCTATTTGGATGCGATGAATTGTTCAGATTAACCGCGATTTCTACAAAATTATATTTGCTTTTATTGGTTCTTTCACTTTCTATTTTTCTCAGACTGAGATAGAGAGAAAGAGAGAGAGAGAGAGAGGCAAATTTATTATTATCCATATTCCAAATGCATAGGAAGAAGAAGGTTTCAGATTACAGATGTCGGCATTGAAGAGAAGAGAAGGTCGAATGGACGTTTTCTAAGAACAAATAAGTTTTTTACTTTTTTCTTTTTAAAAAAAATAATAATATGGAGATGGTGACCTGACCGTGAGGTGACAATTTTTTAACAAATGGCATTAAACCACTTGAAATGATACGAGCTGAGCTGGTACCACAGAGACATTAAAGATTTTCTCCAACATCAAGGGATGACCAATTCACAGGATGACTAATCAAGTCTAAAAAATCTAATTTGAAAAAAATAAATAAATAAAAAAACCTTTCTCAAGTAGAATTGGATATGTAGGTACTTGTAGGCTTGGCCTAAAAGCACTAAAATTACAATTCCAGATAAGATGTTCAATCATCTCCCAATTAAAAAAAAAAAAAAATTGGATATATNATTAAAAAAAAAAAAAAAAAAATTGGATATATTATATCCTTATAATTGTTGGCTGTGTGAAAAAAAATAATAAAAATAAGTGAAATTGTTGGCTGTTTCAGTCACCATGAAGATTTAAGATATAAATAGCATTATGTGAAATTGTTCAAAAGGAGAGTAAGATGGAAATTAAAGAAATTTCAGAAACAGGGTGTTTCTCATTTAAGTATTTCCATATAAACTGCGTACATCATTTAAGTACAAAAAAAATCTGAACTAGTTTAGAACTATACAAAATTCGAGTATTATCCATTCAGTAACTGCATAATAGCTGTTGTTGACCATGTTGGAAAGAAGTGGAGGTTGATGAGAAGCGACATATAGAAATGGAGTTTAGCAGAGCTTTCTCCAAGTCTGCAGACAATCCTCGTTGGAAGAGCGAGACTATGTAATTCAAGAAGACAGAGTCACAAGGCAATCTGATAGGCCCGCCGCTTGACAGTCCAAACTCTTCTTCAGACATCTCCAATAGCTCTCTGAAAATGTTGCTATGGATGCATGCTAGGGGCAGCACAAAGCGCTTCTTGTCTGCACTATAAATCACAAAGTAGCCTCTGTCTGCTACATAAGATGTAGAAGTAGAACAACTGTATGCATTAACATTCTCAACCTTGTTAAGAATAGAAATTATTTTCTTCCCTCTAGATGCTAACTTATGCCACTTCCTAGCCATATTGATGAGTTTCTTTTTGCTGATCATGTTCTCGTACTTCAATAAAGAAACAGGTAAGCACTTTGGCTCTTCTTAGAATACTGAAATTTAATTGTGTTTGCTGAGATGTGTGAAGACCCAAGGAGGTGATTCAATTGCTTAAATACAAATTGGTTTTGGACAAAGTACATGTTATGTAGCTTTATTGTTTGGTGACTTTCCATACAATACCATGTGATAAGTTGTATTGGAAAAAAGATGTTTGGTGGAAGGCATAATTGGCTACTTGGCAACTAACACATATTGATGGAGCAAAATTTTCTATTACCCATCAGCACATGCTCTGTCTTACGGTTAAAGGACAAGCCAAGTCCTATATAATCACTTTGCTACTAAGTCACTGTGAACCATAAAAATTATACAAAAATAAGCTCTACTAAAATGATCATAGAACTAGAATATGAATATGGAAATTTATTTCTAGAACCAATTTCTCTGTGGATTACATTGAAAACTACAAACTAGGTTTGATCATGTTTCCTTATTTTTGGCCAGGTAGAATGCATAACCATGTGACTTTATGCAAGTCTTCTTTTTTGGCATGTTTGCTCTCTCTAAAGCAATCAAAGTTTCACGAGGTAGTCCATTATTGTTTGTGAGATACTACTTACACCACATTATACCAAGTAGGTTTTCTCTTTGTTGCTAAGCATGAGATTGGTTTTAGTTTAAAAGCTTATGCTCGTACAATGGGCATTGTTATTTTGTTTGGAGTACAATTTTTGAATATCATCTTATACCTTTCTATGCATTTCTTGAGCCTTTAAAATCAGGAAACAGCAGGTCCTACTATTGTTGATGATAAGTCAAATGTTGGTTTTCCAAGAACCGCACCAGCATAAATAAGCAGAGATCGATTTAGCTGAACTTGTGGTTTTTGAGGAATTTTCCTTGAGAGAATGCATTCTTTTAAAAATATCATGTAGTCTAAATATCACTGATATTTTGCTTGCTGAGGGATTTAAGAAAGAATAATAATAATAATAATTCTGGACTACTTGTATAACCACAAGCTTTGGGACACACTAGTATATGCAACTTCAATTATGTTGGGATTTCCCGTGCAAAAGCATGTGATTGGTTGAAAAGATAATTGCATGGTCACCATAGTTATTGATGTTTGCAACCAATAGATCAATAAGCAACAGTTGTGGATATTTTCACATCTTCGTTTCTGTCTTCTACCAAAAGGACACAGCAAGCCAGTATAGTATCTCTTGCAAACAGGTAGGAGGATCTCACCAAAACAAAACCAGAGGAATGATTGCAAAATTTTGAGCAAACAATAGGAATTAAATTTGGAGCTAGTAAATTAAGCAAAAGGCTAACTCTAAGTTCATTTTGTTTAAGATCACCTTACTCATGTTAAATTAAGACTATATTTGAAAATTATTGGCAGTGTTTGGCATGATAATTGTTTTTTAGTTTTCCGACCAGGTTGCTTTTCATTTTCTAGTGTGAAGAAGATAATTATACTCTAATGCTCTGCATAGAACCTGTTCCAAAAAGGTCAAGTTTTGCCTATCTTCTAAAGAAGGTCTCATCACTGTTGAACAATAACCAAATTGATATTCACTTGAATTACTGTGACATTAAATTTGTTAAACCCAAATTATATGATATGGTTTTTTTACATGTGAGAAAAAAAAAATTTATGCAAAATGCAAAACTAATTTGTCTTTGGATACGAATATGTAGGATAAATAAAGTACTTTAAAATAAAACATACACTTATCAAGTTGAATGATAGAGCAGAAAAAATGTAATTTAATTTGTAAAAGATTTGCAAACTATCTGACTTCATATATAACGGGTTAGTTTCCGTCACATAAAGTGGATTTAGCAACGATTCCGTCGAATATACTATATTTTGTGACAAATAAAACTTCTTTTTTTTTTTTTTTTCCAGTGATATCAATAATATTGCCAGTTTGAGATGTAGGACTCGTCTAGATTGGACTGGACTTAACTATTTGAAGTCCAGGCCAATCAAATTGGACTATTTTAAATTTAACCTATCAAATCCAGTATTGCATTCCCAACGGGCAGTTCTGATGGACGAAGTAGAAAAAGGTTTCTAAACAGTTACTCCTTGTAGGCCACTACTTTTCAAAGGGTGTGCAATGAATCCGAGAAGGAAATATGTAATGTTTACTTGTCTTCAAATGAATTTGGAATTAAATTTTTCAGAAACCTTTAACATGCAGTAAATGATAAAGCATAAAGATATAATTTTCTGTAAAACTTGTGTCCTTTTTCAAGAAAAAGGTTTCTAAACAGTTACTCCTTGTAGGCCACTACTTTCAAAGGGTGTGCAATGAATCCGAGAAGGAAATATGTAATGTTTACTTGTGTTCAAATGAATTTGGAATTAAATTTTTCAGAAACCTTTAACATGCAGTAAATGATAAAACATAAAGATATAATTTTCTGTAAAACTTGTGTCCTTTTTCATGGTAGAAAGTTCATCCACTCCATTGAAGACCAAGCAATTAATTGAAGATTTCGTTACATATAAAGTATTCAAAATTGAATCTTAAATTAAGATACAGGTGGTAAACTGTAGAATTACAAACAGTACAAGTCTGAAAAAGTACTCTCTAGCTACAAAAATCTGAGCAAGAATTTGCTTAGTGACCACAAACAAGCAATTGTTGGTCTGCATCTCTTTGATGGAAATTTGTAGAAAATGAGCAGCAACTTGGAGAGATGAAATTTAGCAAAGCTTTTTCCAAATCTTTATCCACTCCTTGTTGGAATAGTGAGACTATGTAACTCATTAAGCTTGAATCACATGGCAATGTGATAGGACCACCACTAGAGATTCCAAACTCTTCTTCAGACATTTTGAAGAGCTCCCGGAAGACGATGCTGTTTAGATATGCTAAGGGCAACACAAAGCGGGTTTCATCCACGGTGTATATCACAAAATGTCCCTTATCAGACACAGGTTTCAGACTACCATTAGTTCTTGGAAATGAAATCCTTTTTCTCCCTGTGAGAGCTCTCCTCTGCCACTTTCTTGCCAATTTGATAAGCTTCTTAGGACTGATCATGTTGTTTTTTTGTCTGTTTATACTTCGAGGAAAGATTAGCTCAATGCTTTCAAGAAGAAGAAAAGAGGAGAGATGGATTTCTGAGTTGCAATGATTTCAAGGTTGAGTGGAGGAGCAATGAAGGCTTCATACTTATATATAAAGGGCTTGAGAGAATCCAGATAGTGCAGCATTACTGATGTTTGGTGATTTTTGATGCACGACCATGTCTTTTTGTTAAATTGAAATAGATGTTTTCTTGAATAGCATATGAAAAAAAAAGTAGTTTTCCATGTTGAGCAACCGACATATCTTTGACTTCAGAAATTATCAGATCCTCTTAGTCTTGAGGTTTAAGGGACACGAGGACCAATCAGTTTGGGTTAGGTTCTTGAACCATCATGTCAATAAGTATGAACCACAATATAAGAATAATCTGATATAATCATGAATAGTAGGAGAGTACACATATAGTGAGAATTAACTATTAAAGAAATAGTAATAGTCAAGACGAATATAGTGGAATCTATGAAATTGAATTTGTGTGCGTGTAGTAAGGAATTTTGTCCATTCTGTTTTGAGTCATTAAAAATCAGAAAAAAAAATCGTATTGCAACCTCTCCTGGTTTACATTAACTTTCCAGTCCCAAAGAATTACTGGATATGGGTAAACTGTTGGCAGTACTGACCCATATTTTAGGCAACATAATATTGTTATACCCAGATAGAAATTATACCTATTTATTAATTTATTTTGACAGTAAAATCAAACCTGAATTATTATCTGTCCTTTATGATTATACCACAAGAACAACATCCTATCATCAAGTGAAATTTGAAGATTCTATTTGTACAGGAAAAAAAAAGAGTATATATATCAAGATATAATCATTTGAAAGAACTGTGAAACTGATTCAGTTGTCTGATGCCTCTTTTGAAACTGATTCAGTTGTCTGTTGCCTCCGTAAAAAGTCAATTTTCCTTCTCCCTATAAATTTATGTACAATTGGCCATTGCTTTTGAACTAAGAATCTTAAATGATGAAAGATCTCAATGAACTGCAATAATTTATATGTAATTGATAGAGGAATAAAAGAAAATGCTACTATCCCAAGATTTTGGAAACACATATAAGCTAATAAAAGGTTGAGAGCATATCTAATAGAGAATGTAAATTGTTGTATATGTGACATAAAAATAGACATAATTTAAAGCTATATGGCATAAATGTATAATCAATTCAAAAATTATTCTCTAATGAAAATGTGCACAAAGTCTATTTATGGTTATTAATTAATAAAAAATTTATTAATTATTTTTACTTTTTGAACAACTTGAATCTTTAAAAAACAAATTTACTTTATAAGAAATTTGACATAGAGAGCTTCCAGAAGTAGACATTCAACTTGATAATGTCCAGGTCATATCAGCTCAGCACTCATTATAGACATTACCATTGGAATGTATTTTTTCAAAATAATATCTATATTTACTTATGTGGCATATTAACTTTAGCAAAACACATTTTATTGGAGATGCTCTGAGCAATTCAGAAACTCTCTCGGAATCAAGGGACAGCAGAATTCTCATTAAAAAACTAAAACTTTAGCTCCAAGCATGCAAAAATGGCTAATGGCAACGTTTACTTTCCATCGAAGAAGACAAGCCCACTACAAGAAAAACGGGCTTTTTGTGACGGCCGAAAATTAGTCACAACGCATGGTATATGTGACGGATTCGTCGCTAAAATCACTTTATGTGACGGATAAAATTCCGTCACACGTCCGCCGCAATAGGTCCGACACAAAAAGTTTACTGACCATTAACTGTTCATCTCGTCACAGAAAATCGACGTATTGTGACGGAAAAAAAGGTCACAAATATGTTAACATGCCGGAAAAATACCGCCGGCAAGGAATTTGGGACGACATATAGACCGTCACAGATTAACCATCAGTGACGGTTTTGTGACAGCTCCCCGTCACGGAAACTTACATGTGACCAAAAGTAGACCGACACAAATAATTTTTTGACCTTAGTTGTGACCGTCACATGTAAACAATTGTGACGGTCTTGTGACGGTGTCCGTCACAATAACTATAATGTGATGACATTTTTCCCGTCACTCATTTATACATTAGCTTGTGAGATTCCATTTTGTTTCGAATATGGGTGTTGTCATAGTTGACGCATTGTGACGGAATTATGACGGTGCTCCGCCACAATAAAGATACTGTGACGACCCTCAATCCGTCAATTATGCTGTCAATTATTAGTACTTTAGGTTGTCCAATATCATTTGGTTTCGGATATCATCCGTCACATGTGTTCCTCTGTGACGGATTTTTTTGGCTAATATATTTATGGTTTTCATAAATTTCCTTTAATCATCTTTTTAATATTGATATGGCAAAGTAACTTAAAAAAACAGCACATTGAATATGATAAGAACAAGCTAATGTTTATATATAATGTATAGTGAAATCCTTTTTGCTTTGCGGTTCATTTAACACTAACCAAAACTATGAAGGATAAAAAAAATTTCAATGAATCAATGCTGCTTAAGCATGATTCCATGAAAAATTTCCCAAAAAGAGTCCTAAGAATCCTTCATGCAACTACCTTATACATACAAAAACAGCATGCATGCTGACAATTGCACCATACACAAGCATGCACAAAACCTTCCAGTCCCATTAACAAAAATTTATCCCAACTTGGACAGCATTTTCCCTACCACACATTAGTTTAGTTTCAAAACATGAAAAGGCATAACTGTACATACATGTCCTCTTCATACTCGAGCACAAGTTGGGTAACCTCCTACATTTACCTGCACCATTAAATGACCTAAAGGTATGATGTATGATTGATGATTTTAGTTGATTTTACGGGTTATGGCCCAAGTATTTGATTTTTCGGATTGTGGCCCTTCGGCTTGGTATCTTTTGAGCATCTATTAAATCAAAATGATTTTAAGTGTTTTACAGTAATTTATTTATGATATTGGTGATTGATGTGAGATTTTGAAGTGATGTTAAATTATGTTTTCGCCCCAAAATTGTGTTATAATGATTTAATGATTTTCTTTTGAAATAAAACTTAAAGGGCTTTGTTTATGATAATCTGATTGTTGAATTGCATGAGAGAGCGGAAAAAATCATAGAAGATGGCTCTTGGTAGTTAGACAAATTGGATTATGGTTCCAGTATGATCTGGAATATATTTTCGCCGTTTGTTGGTGGATGAGACGGAAACGACGTTGTAAATTTCATTTCGATAATCAATTCTGCTGACTTTATAACCCCAAAAAGTTTATTGAAGGGGTTGTGGGGTGTCAAACGCTGGGTTAACGGGAGTTATTCCGAGGAATGAATAAGAAGTTTTTTTTTTAATGGAAGTTCTGATTTGCCAAGAGATTTATATTCGTTGGGTGTTTTGACATATGGTTTTTATTATGAAAGATGATTTGTCTTTACCGCGTGAAAGGAAAATTCTTGTTTGGTATGGTGTGGTTTAAGAAAAAAGCAGTAAGGGTAGAACTGTTGTTTAAAAAAGAAGTCAGAATGCATAGTACCAAACAAAATGTCCGCAGAGACGGTGAAAATCAATGCAAAACAAATAGCAGAGGATCTCCAAGGTGGGGATTTGGTTTGGTGAGATTGGAAATATAACCTTTGATAAATCAGTATACTTGAGGTAGCTTAAGAAAGGAGAAGAATTTGAACTTGCTACCTAGGTATGCTTGGCTTCAATATATGCCTCATGCATCATGGATAAAAGTGAATATTCAATTTCAGGCATATATTAAACAGCTTGTAAGAGGTGATAAAATTATTATGGAAAGAACATTTTGTAAATTGAGAGGTCAGGACTAACCGAAATAAGGATATCTTAATTTGGAATAATCCTTGTGATGGTGATGACTGACGTCTGTTGGATGAAAGGAGTTGAGAAGAGTAATTGTGAATTGATGTTTGAAATAATACAAAAGATGGTGAAACAGTGAAAAAATGCAATATTCTCATGAATGATATTCTCCAGGAAAGGAGAAATTTGATATTTCCGTGAGGAATGACATAGATGATTATGGTAATGCAATATTTTATGATTGCTTAGGGCATATTGTAGTTGATAATCCTTTATTTATGAATGTGGTCTCTCGTGTAACTGTTCTCTTTCGTGTATTAACAAAGTTAGGCAAATTGGTATCCGTTACCACTAGAAGTGTTCAAGTCCTAGTCCGGACATTGAAGTGTTCGATCAAGATATTACTTTAGCAGTGGAAGTTGGGTATGTGATTACATTTACCGAGATGTGCTTCAAGTAAGGGACAGACAAATAGATACAAAAAGGGAGAAAAATTCAATCTTCCAAATTTTGAGACGTTAGAAGCATTTCCTGTGAGGCGGAAATTTACGGCCTGTTGTGAAAACTTTGTTCTTAATTATTCAAGAATTGTTTTTCCCCTCTCATTTGAGGATGATAGAAAATCGCAAGCAATCAATGCTTGTGCTAAATTGAGGAAAGATGCCAAAATAGTGGTTCTTTCTTCTCCACTAGTTGAAAATATGGAATTTGAGAATGTAGGGGTAGCCAGAGAGGTTTAATTCCGTGCGTTTCAGATGACAAAGTTTTGACTATGCGTGAGAAAGTGGTAGAAGTTGTGAAGTTGTACCAAGAAATAAAAAACTGAGTTGTTGAATTGGAAGCGGGAAAAGTGTTCGATTCCGGAAAGATCCTTGGCTTGCGTGTGGAAGCTTAAAGGACTTCGTTTATAATAACTTAAACGCTGTTTGGGATCAGAAAGTGGCAAGAGCCATAGAAGATGATTTTTGGCAGTTAGATAAATTGAATTATATGGTCCCTTTGGAGATAAGAAAATAAATTTTGAGTTTCTTATATCAGCTAAATTTAGTTTGGAGGATAAATTAATTTGGAAGTTGTCTCCAAATGGAGGTTTTACTGTAAAGTCGGCTCATTATTTCTTGAAAATACTTCTGAAGATAAGATGTTTTCACTGTTTGTTGGTGGATAAGATGGAAATGGCGTGGTAAATTTTGTTTTGGTAATCAGTTGTGTTGGCTTTATAATTCCAAAGAAATTTATTGGGTTGAATTTAAGGATTTCAATTAAGTGCAATGATGGAATATTGGCCAAGTAAATCAATTTTGGCCAAAATTTTTGTTATGGTTGAATAGGAGAATGAATTTGGTATTTGGTCGACTGTAATGGAAAGTGAGTCAATTGAGAATAGAGTGAATTAATTTGGTTAGATGATTATATATTATTATTTATTAAATGCGGCCGAATGAGCACATCTGGCCAAGAAGACGGGTTTGACCGAACAAAAATATTTTACTTATAAAGGTGGCTAAATAGTTTTCCTTTTAGGAATAAATTTTTGCAAAATGAATTCAATGAATTGTAGAAGTTAAATTGTGTAACTTTGGAATTTTGCTGGGTCGAATGACTGGCCAATGGTTCGAGTGGAATTAATAGTTGGCCGAATGGTTGGCCGAATGAAATTAGTATATATGACTGATCGGTTGATTTGGCTGGAAATGAAATTATGGGTTGTTGAAAGTTTTGCTGTCGTAGGTTGTGGACCGATGAGAGAGTTAAATGGAGTTTGTTTGGCTTGGGTGTGTATTACCGTGGGTGGTGAGGATGTTGAAGGCGTTGCTTATATTTCGTTTATAGATTAGGTATTTTTATAAGGCTAATTATTTCGATGGGAGATTTAAACGATGACACATCACCTTACATCAAAGCATTGGTGTTAGATCCATTATTCAAACTTGAGCAGCTACGGGCTGTGTATCTGAGAGACTATTACCTAAGAAGTGTAGTGATTAGAGTTGCGCAGCGGAAGCGTAATGGAAACCCTAGTAGTTATGACCATTGTATTGTGATTATATCGCACATGGAGTATTAAATTTCGAGGACGAAATTTTTGTTAAGGGGGGGTAGTTGTAACACCCCGTCCCGGGAAAAGATTAAAAACATTCTCAAATTTGACCAAGTTTGACCGTAAGTGGGACCGTAGTTGAATTTTTCTGTGATTTTAGTTTTGTTTTGACTGTGGTACCATTGCGTAGAGCTAGTTGATACGAGTTCATAGACTAGTAATACGCTTGATTCTGAGCTAAGACCGAGAAGTTATGGTTCAAAAAGTGTGAGGGGTATTTTGGTAAATTTGCGGGGCTGAACTTAAAATTACAAAAATGCCCTTATGCGATTTTCTTAAAATTCCAGAAATTCTGGAATTTTCTTCTTCTTCCCCGACGCCCCCCCCCCC
>QANX01001443.1:392-12977 GCA_003254975.1 Ochetophila trinervis
AAAAAAAAAAAAAAAATCAGATTTTGGCTTTATGGGTTGATCGGTGTATTTTTTTTATATTGAATGTTGATTTTCATGTTTAATGAAATATGAACAAAAACATTAAAGTAAAATAAAGAAAACGTAAAAAAGAAATAAAAGATAATTTTTTTTTTTTTTGCAAATGACAAATAAAGTTCTCCTATATATTTAGAGCTATCTTAAAAAAAATAAAAATAAAAACTCGTAATATATATACATATTATATATTATAAAGTGTATTAATTTGCAATATCATGATAATATCATTTATGAATGCTTATTATTTCTTTAGATAAAATAAATACATATTATAGATTATCTTCCATTATCTTATATATTTATCTATATAATTGATGTATTTATCTATGTCATAGAATGGTCTATAAATAAGACCATTCCACCATTGTAGAAGTATTCACATATAAAATATCAGTTCTTTTATTTATATGTTTATAGTATTAGTTCTTTATTATTTCTTTAGTTTATAACACATTATCAGTACGACGTTCTATTTTTTTTAAATTCTATCTTTTTGATTTATTACAGATTGCATATTAACCTATGGAGATTGTAACTTTGAAATTTTAGAGTTATGTTCTACTTGTGGGAATACGTTCTTACTATTCAGGTTGAGGATCTACAATAATTAAGAATCAATGGCAAACTATGGTAACCGGTATATTGATACATGCTATTGAATAACATGAAATATAAATGAGATAATAATTTATATACTGTATTTATATATATTATCTCATAATATGTTTATTAAATTTCAACAATAATATTAGAATTTATGCATGTATTGTCAACATGTTGTATCCCGATTATGCCGTATTGATCTATTAACATAGTTGTGATTATTGATGACATGTAGAATATTTTAATTTGCAATTGTCTGTTGAATAATTTACGATTACTGGAAACCATTTATCTAGCTGTGGAGAATGTCTTTTGAGTTTGAATAATTCGGAGTTTTCAATTGAAATTAAGATTAAATATTGTCAATTGAAATTTGGCGAAATGTTTGATGGCACAAAATTGTGTTGGTTTGTTCTGGAATATTTTTTTTTGGTTCTTCAACATTTTAGGGTTTTACCAAGTATATATATATATATAATTAAAATAAACTTTAAGTATAATTTAAATAATAAAATAAACTTTAAGTATGTGGCGTTGTTTTACCATAAGCACGAGGGCCAACGCCTCTAGGTACTGGTTTCCAGCCTATATACTTAAATTGAAAGTTTAATGAAAATAAAATTTTATTGACTGAATATCAAATTACAACTAGTTTACTTACATAAATTTTGTTGACTGAAGCTTCATGCGTAATGACTGTAGCTTCACGCTTTTACTTTAACTTTGAGTAATTTTTCTCTTTTGGTGAGTAATGATGGTCGAATCTTTTACTTTTTCCAGGGAATCTGCATTTAACCCAGGTAAATCCACTTTTACTTTTACTTTGTCGGGAATCTACTTTCGGTGAGTGACTAATGGAGCTTTTGTCAGGGAATCTGCTTTTACCCTGGGTGAATCCACTTTTACTTTTATTCTATTGGGAATTTGTTTTCGGTGAGTGACTGGTGGAGAATTTTTAATTATCTCCAAGATCAAACGAGTTGAAATCATATGGGTCTTGACTGTCTTCATAATCGGCCCAATTGATTTTTTCTTTTTTCTTTTCTTTGATTGGCTGTGGAGATGAATCTTCTGACTCTTCATCGGATTCCTATTACTGGGCAGCTTGTTGAAGTAATTGCTCTGCCATTTGTAGTAGTTCTTTCTTTTTTGACTGAGATGATGAGGGTGATTGAATTGTCTTTTTCTTGACTGGTTCAAAGGGGAATTCAAGTAGAACTTGACTAGATATTCTGTCTATATTGAATTTATCCCACCATTTGACTGAATTTGTTCTCCATACTAAATCATCTTCGTGAGCATATGACCATTTGAATATCCAGGGGATTTTGTATTTGGACATGAATACTAATGTTCCCATGAATTTTTCTTCTTGTTTGGGAGGCTGATATTTATTGAGAAAATATTTATAAATTTCTTGGAGCTTGACTGGAAAGTGAAAATGTTTCAAACCATGATCTGACCACCATTGAAAGAACCAGCTTGGAAAGTTTCTTCTGAATTTGTGGTCCCAGTTGATGAACCATGAGTGACTAAATAACTTATTCCAGTGAAGAAAAACCTTATCCCAGGCATCAATATAGTCATAATAATTAAATGGTAATTCTTCTATAGTTTTGAATGTGGCTGGAAAGTTGTCCCATTCATGTAGATTTAAAATTTTATGATTGATTAATTTATGGTATAATAATCTTTTGTCTTGACCATATATTGGGTTGATTTGAATTGACTTTGTTTTAATTAGAATATCAGTATAAAACCTTAAAGTTTTACTTGGGTGACCTGGAATGTAATGAAAATTAGATGGAAAGAATGCCTTAGCTAACTGGTTTGGATTTTTTATTTTCTCATGAACTGACTCAACATAAAATAGAAAATAACTTGATATTGAATGATAAAGTGACTGAGGTTGTCTTTGAGTCAAGGGTACAAATGGCTGACTTGGAGTTATTGCATATGGGTCATATGAGGTCACTAAAGCTGACTGATAGTTTGGTTTAGATGGATCGATTGAGGTAAATGGGTTAGAATTGGTAATTGGTTTAGGTGATTCTAATTTGACTAGTTGCTGTTCTGACTGACTAGGAGTTTATGACTCCAACCTTGGTTGACTAGGGGTCGATGACCCAGGCTTACTGATTGATTTCTTTCTTTTTGTTATGCTTAACTTCCTTTCCCTGTAGAAACTCTCGAGTTAAAAACTCAAGAATACTATTCTTTTCTCCTTGAATATATTCAATATTAAAATAAAAAATGCTCAATATAGATTGCCATCTAGCAAAAATTTGTTTTGAAGCAATGTTTTTAACATCTTCTTCTAAAACATATTTAGCAAATTTACAATCAATTCTTAATAAAAAAAATTTGATTTAATAAATCATCCTGAAATTTTGAAATACAAAAAATAATTGCCAAAATCTCTTTTTTAATAGTACTATAATTATTTTGGGAAGATGTCCAAGTTCCAAAATGAAACAGGACAATTTGTTCAGTTGACTCTGGAGTGAGTTTTTGAAGAAGTATTCCTCCAAATCCAATTTCAGAGGCATCAATTTGAACTATTTTGAATGAATTATCTTAGGATATCCCTAAACAGGGTAATGATCTAACATAATTCTTAATTTCTTGAACTATGGAAGTGTGTTTTTCTGTCCAAGGTTTTGGATTATTTTTTAACCTATTAAACAGAGGTTTACTTTTAGGTCTAAGATTTTCATAAAATTCTGCTACGTAATTAAGGGATCCTAGAAATCTTTGTAATTGAGTTTTATCTAAAATTTGATCTGGGAATTTATATGCAAATTGAATTGCTTTATCTATAGGTGTGATTTGACCTTGATAAATATTGAAACCTAAAAATCTTATTTTTAAGTGAAATAATTTTATTTTTGAAGCTGAAACTACTAATCCAATTTCTTTAATTATTTTAGCAAACTTATTTAAAAGTTTCCAATGTTGTTCAATTGACTGAGAAAATACAAGAACATCATCTATGTAAACTAATGTAAATTGACTGTATGGATTAAATATTTCATTCATTATATTTTGAAATTCACTAGGTGCATTTTTTAATCCAAAAGGCATTACATTCCACTCGTAATGGCCAAATGGTGTTACAAAAGCTGTCTTGTATCTATCCTGATTACTAATTTGTATTTGCCAAAATCCTGACTTCATGTCATATTTTGAAAATATTGTAGCCTGAGCTATCCTTTTAATTAAATCTCTTTTATTAGGGATTGGGTATCTAATCCATTCTATGACTTCATTTAGTGGTTTGTAATTGATTACTAATCTTGGAACTCATCGTTCTAACTCGGTTTGTTTCTAAACATAAAAGACTGAACAGGACCAAGGTGATTTACTATTTCTAATGATTCATTTACTAAGTAATTTAGAATTTTTTTTTTACAAAAATTTAATGTTTCTTCATTCATTTGAATGGGCCTAGCTTTAGTTGTAATTTTCTTTTCATCAAAGTTTTTAATATAAGGTAAATTCACTATGTGTCTTTTTCTATGCCAAAAAGCATTTGGTAAATCTGTGCATATTTCTTTTATTAGTTTTTCTTCAAATTGTTTAATTTGTAGTTATATATTTTTGTTTATTAAATTTTTATTTTTATTTTTTATCAGAGCCTTAAGTGTTTTCAATCTATGTAAGTTATTCAAGTTCATTTCTATTTATTCCTATTCATTTATCTATCTAACTCTGTTTCATTTGCATTGTCCATCTCTTCTCCGAACAATAAGACCCTCATCCAAACAATAAGTCCAGGTTAGGCATGAGGGGATAGGGGTTTATGGAGCAATATATTTAGAAGTAAGTAGATTAATGTTTTATGAATATTTAGAATAGCAACATGAGTAGATTATTTAGATCAAACTCTTTTAGCTCTAGAACTAGTAGAACTAGCACTTCTTTAAGTAAATTTAATGAAATTCCATAAATAGTAAATGAAGAACACTATAGTTATAGTGATGATAAAGATGAAGACTTAGATTTTCATAAATGGACAATACCCTCAGTTAATCATAGTGAAATTTATCATAAACAAATATAGTCATTAGCATCATTTAAAAGTGAATCACATGTTAAAACAGTTGAGAAAACTTATGCAATCAGTAAAGAACATGAAACTTGTCAATTATTTGACAAAAACATGATTAAAAAACATAAAAAAAAGATGGATATAATTTCCTGCATATAGGATTGATACAAATAGGAGTAAAACCATTAACTAAACTTGGATTAAATGCATCAATGCTTATATGTATAAAAGATGCAAGGTTTATACAATTTAATGATAGCATTTTAGGAATGGTTGAAACCAGTCTTTGTAATGGACCAGTTCATTTTAATTGTTCCTGATTTTACAGTAAGCCTAACAAATCCTCACATATTAAAAGTCCTAATATTAAACATAAAAACTCATGGATATGACATGTTTGAAGGAACACAAACCTTAGCTTTAATATATAGAATAAATTACAAAGTATCAGGTACAAATATGAACTTTTAGGCTAAGAAAAATACTAGTAAAGGACAAACTTTATTAATTTAGAGTAATTATAAAAATACAAAAATAACAGTACCAAAACCTATAAAATGGACTGATATAACACTTCCCTCAAATTGGACTCTAGAAAATGAACAACCAAATAGACCAGTACAAAATACATTAGAAAATAATGATCTCATACAACAATATCTAGACGGAACCGTAAAAATATCATTTGATAAACAATCTGCATCTACATCCAGAAGATCTTTTAGTCACACACCTAGGATTGAGTCTGTATCAACTGAAGATACAAATAAAAGAGACCAAGATTTAGAAAAAGAATTGCAAAAATTAAAAATTAAAGAATTAGAAGAAGAAATTAAAAAATTAAAATTAAAATCAATTCAAACAACAGCTCAAGTAACAACAGCTCAGGTAACTCAGTCAATTTATAGAAATGAAGGAAATTCATCACCTACAAAATCTGCTTTTATAGATCCAAGATTAAACACGATTAGTAAAAACTTTAAACCTAGTTGGAAAAAATTAAATATAGAAATGATGTCATCATCTAATAAAGATAAACTATTAAAATATAGAAAAAAAATATGAAAAAATTGAAAAAGATAGAATCTGGAAAAGTTGGAAACAATTAATGATTCAGTTACAAACTGATATACCATTTTTTGAATTTTTAGAAAATCATTATGAAAAATCTTTAGTTACTTTAACAAAAGAAAAATGGATCAAATCAGATAAAACTACAATTATTTCTACTACACCTCCACCAGAAGAAATAATCATAACACACCAAAATACACCAATAATAGCATCACCATTTAAAGTCCATAATGAGAAACAAGAACAATCAAAAGAAATTAAAAAAATAATTGAACAAAATAACTATACTAATCAAAGTTTAATTACAATAGGAAAACAATTAGAAAATTTAGAAGTAAAAGAAACTCAAAACATTCAAAAACCAACTAAAACAAACCAACCACCTTTAATAAAATTTTCTGAATTAATAAACAACCCTTCATTAAAAATTAAACATATAGATCAACTTATTCAACAAACAAAACAAGAATCCACATCTTCATTATCAGTAATACACGACAACCCCAATACTACTAGTGAGTCTGAATCTGAAAAGTCACAACAAAATTTAGAAAGAATTAAAAAGAAATATATAAAACCAACCAAAGATTGGACACCTAAACCATTACCTTTAGATATACAAGAAAATTCTAATAAAAATCAATTTTTAGTATCTCCAGATAAGCTTTATGAATGGAATATTGATGATTTATCATAACAAGAAATACTTAATAAGTTAAATCATATATCAATGACTGCTAATTGTTATTTAAAAAAATTATGATTTAAAACAACATGAAATAGTTGAACTCATAGTTACAGGATTCACTGGAGTCTTAGACTCTTGGTGGGAAAAGCACCTCACTAAGGATTCAAAAAACTAAATAATTTATGCAGTTAAAAAAGATGAAGACGATATGCCTATATTTGATGAAACAATAGGTCTAGGAGTACCAGATGGAGTTAATACATTATTATATACAATTATTAAACAATTCATAGGTACACCTACTGATGTATCTACTAGATTACATGATCAGTTAACAAATTTAAATTGTCCAACCTTAAGTGATTTTGATTGGTATGCAACAGTATTTACAAGAAAAGTAATGATGAGAGAAGATAGTAACCAACTCTTTTGGAAAGAAAAATTCATTAATGGATTACCAAACTTATTTTCTCATAAAATTAGGGACATACTAAGTAATGAACAGGGATACATTAACTATAGTTATTTCACCTATGGAGATATAATTTCATTAATTAAAAAAGAAGGATTGAAAATGTGCATTGATATGAAAATAACTAAACAAATACACAAAGAAAAGAGTAAGGCAAGATATGAATTAGGCACATTCTGTATTTAATATGGTATAGACGATTTACCCCCTTCTAGAAGACATAATAGAACCAATAAAAAAGAAAAATTTGAAAAATCTTTCAGATATCACAAATACAAAAATAGAAATACTTACAGTAACATGAATTTTTATAAAGACAAAAGTCCTAAAAAATTCTACAAAAATAAAGAAAAACCAAAATATTCAAAAGATAAAGTAAAGTGTTACAAGTGTAATAAATATGGTCACTATGCCAATAAATGTACTGTTAAATCAATAAATAATCAGTTAAAAATAGAAGATGGAGAAAAACAAAGATTAATCAATGCTTTAGAACTACAGAACATAGATAGTGAATTAGAATCAGAAATAGTTATTACATCCAGTGATAATGAATCAGAATCTAGTAAATCTTCTAATGCATATATTAACATAGGTTGCCAAGATGCTTGTTGTCTAGGTAAAATTGTAAACGTATTAAATAAAGAAGAAGATGAAGATCTCATTTTAGAATTAGTAAGTAAAATAGATAATCTTGAAGACAGAATAAAATATCTAAAAAGGTACAAATAAATGATAGTCAAAAATCAAGATAATATTGTAAAAATACAACCAAAAATTGGATTAACAGAAACATTAGATAGATTTAAAAATAAACTTAAAGAATTAACAGTAAAAGACTTATATCAAGAAATTAAGATCTTAAAATCTGAAATTAAAGAATTAAAAATCCAAACCACAACATTAGAACAACAAGTTAATTGNTCCAGTGTTGCATGCTAGAACTACGCACATTGAAATTGACATTCATTATGTCAGGGATAAAGTGCTTAGTAAAGTTTTGGAAATAAGGTATGTTCCAACAGAGGAACAAACGGCTGATCTTTTCACTAAGGCTTTAGGCACTACTCGATTTGCATATCTTCGGTTGAAGCTTGGACTCACATCAAGCTGGTCTACTGGAGCTAACCCGGGCTTCAATTGAGAGGAGATGTTAGGGTAGTTTAGTCTTTACTCATTCAGTTTTGTAATGCCAACTCAACATCCTTGTCAGCTGAGTTGTTAGAGCTTAACTAACACGATTGTTAAGCTTGATGTTAAAAGCTAGTTAGTTCTGGTTAAGTAGCTTAGGTATATAAACCTTTGAGCATGATCTATCATAGCTATATAGAAACACAATTAATCAAATCATTTACATTCTTTTCAGTCTTTCTTTATTTCTCTAGAAGCTTCCGCTATCTACTTTTCTCATATGGTATCAGAGCTTAATACCTGTTAACAATGGCGACGGATGAAATACAGAGTGATCAAGAGGCAACAGTAGTTCCAAGCACTGACTTCAATTGAAGAAGATCAACTATGGAGTTAATGCGTAAGAATCTGGTCACAGTTTCACCGTTTCCAAGCTCTCTCATGCAACTTGGTCCTGAAAATTTCCTGTTTTGGAAGACACAAGTTCTGGCTCTACTTCGTGGACATCAACTTGATAAATTTGTACTGCGTGAAGAACCTCTGTTTATGGAAGACATCATCGGCTTGCAAGGAGATGTTGATAGTGACATTTTACAAAATTTCACTCCGGAGCAGCAATGGTGGATTTTACAAGACCAGTTCATCCTTGGATGGTTAGTCTCAACTATCTCTCATCAAATTTCTGGCTTAATCATTGGCTTAAAGACTTCAAGAAGAATATGGAGGGTTTTAGAATTGAATTTTGCTTCAAAGTCCAAAATGAATCAACTACAGACAACGATTCATCTTCAAAATATCAAGAAAAATTCTCTTACCATCTCTGATTATTTCTTGAAAATGAAAAATGTTGCCGATCAACTCATTGCTGGAGGAGGATCTGTCACTGAAGAAGAATTGGTTTCTTACATCCTTGGTGGTCTCGGATTAGAGTATGAAACCCTGGTTATCAATCTAACCACATGGCCTGTTCTTCCCAGCCTTGAAGAGGTAAAACAACATCTATTATATTGTGAGAACAGACTTAATCAACAAAATACCTCTACTGTTTTAGATCTTCACTCGAATTTTGGATCCTCTGTGCATCTAGTGAACACAACTACTACCTCTGACTTGTCTAATGACTTTACTGCAAAATTGAATCATAATGTGCCTCATAGTCAACATGAATATCTGGAAGTAGGTTCTCTACATCCTAATTCTAATCCGAGTCTTGTGTTCAACACTGTCAAGTCACAACCCTTACATTTTGGCTCTCATAATCAAAGCTCTAGTACTCCTACTGCCAATACAAATTCTGTCACTATGGTACCTGAGAGTTACTCTGAGAATGATAAGCCAAAATTTCATGGAAGGGGCAGAGGAAAACCAAACAGATTACAATGTCAAATTTGCAAAAAGATTGGTCATACAACAGACATATGCTATTCAGGTTTGGTAATCCAGTCAATCCTGTTACTAGTTCCAATCTGACCATACCTCAAGGCAACATGGTTCAGTTCTCTGGCTTATCACAACCACCTCAATCCTTATATGGTTCTTATGGTCAATATGGTGGTAGCTTTGGGAATGCACCTATTTCAACCAATATCCCTGGTCAAGTGTTTCAAACCTCTCTACCATTGTTTCCTCAGTTCATTGGAATGGGACCTCCATCTAATATACGGAGTTCACCTGGCTTGTTCAATATTCCTCAACAACCTCTTCTTGGTCAGATTGAGTCTCCACAAGCATTAACTTCCCATTATATTACACCTGTCCCAGTGGGGGATCCAAGCTGGTACCTGGATAGTGGGGCAACAAACCATGTTGCTTCCACAAATTCAGCACTTTTTCAGCACTCGGATTACAATGGTAAGCATGAATTTCTTGTTGGAAATGGAATTGGTATTAAAATCACTGGGTCTGGCAGCACTGTTATTTCAGGCTTCTCTGGATATATGGTTTTACTCAAAGATGTGTTAATTGTCCCTACAATAGCTAAGAATTTACTTAGCATTTCAAAACTAACTCAAGACAATTATGTTAGTGTTGAGTTCTTTGCTAATGTTTGCTTTGTGAAGCACAAACAACTGGGAATAGTGGTGCTCCAAGGAATTCTTGAAGGAGGACTTTACAAGTTAGAGATACCAACCTTGAAGGTCTCTAACTCTCTGCCGAGCCTCTCACATAGGAATCTGTCTTTTCAAGCTCAATCTCCAGAACAGCCATTTGTTGCTCCTGCTTCACAACTCTCTGACTCTTCTTTTGGTGCTAAAAATAACTTCAAGACTGATTTGATCTCATCTGTTGCTTTGTCTGTAAATAAGTCTTCAGATGTGTCAATTGATCTTTTACATAGAAGACTTGGTCATTCCTCCTTACCTGTATTGAACCAAGTTCTTAAACTGTGTAATCCTACTTTCAATAATAAAAGCACAACTTCAGATGTTTCTACTTTGTCTTTTTGTGATGCTTGCAAATTTGGAAAGCAACATTGGGAACATTTTCCAGCTGTGTCCACAAAAACCACTACTCCACTTGAGCTGATTCACACAGATTTGTGGGGTCCTTCTCCTACCTTATCAAAAGAAGGGTTTCGATACTATATTAACTTTGTTGATGACTTTACAAGATACACTTGGGTATATCCTTTAAAGACCAAGTCTGAGGCTTTTGGCACATTTGTTCAGTTTCATGAGATGATAGAGAAACAGTTGTCCTTCAAAGTTAAATGTCTACAATCTGACATGGGAGGAGAATATAAGAGCTTTGTTCCCTATCTAAAGGATCATGGTATCCTGTTTAGGCATTCCTGTCCTTATACTCACAATCAGAATGGTAAAGCTGAAAGGAAGCACAGAAGTATTGTTGAAATTGGTATCAGCTTTCTGTCTCAAGCACACATGATTCTGGAGTTTTGGTGGGAAGCTTTCAGTGCAGCTATTTACATTCTAAATAGGCTCCCTACTGTTGTGTTGAGGTATGTTAGTCCTTTTCAGAAGCTTTTTAACATCATTCCAGATTATGAAAGGCTGAAGGTCTTTGGCTGTACATGTTTTCCATACCTTAGACCTTATCATAATCAAAAATTTCAGTTTCATACCTCCAAATGTGTGTTTATTGGATATGCTGATGGATTTAAAGGTTACAAATGCTTGCATCCATCTGGCCGAGTGTACATTTCCAATAGTGTTGAGTTTAATGAAAATGAGTTTCCATTCCTTACTGGATTCTCAAACTCATCAAAGGAAATTTTACCTCAGTCTTTACATGGTATCTTGGAGTCAAATATGGTTCCTACATACTTGAACAAGGTTCACCAGTTAGTTTCTGTTCAAAATCCAGCCTCATTTGAAGCACTCCAAAATTTAGACACCCCGGTTGTTGATCAGACAAATTATGCAGTACAAATTGGTATTTCTGGTGGAGTTAATGTGCTGCATTCTGCCAACAGAAGTAGTATGAGAGCTAACACAATTCCAGCATCTCTAACAACAATTCATCCTCTACAAGATGGTGAAATTTCACCTTCATCTGTTCAAAGTTCCAAATCTAGTTCTACAGGTGGTTCTGTTCCAGCAATTTCTGTTGAGCATGGGATTCTTGCTGCAGCTGTCACTCCATTCTCAGGTGGTTCAGTCTCCACAAGTGCCAAATGTGATGCTACTGCTGATACAAGTACTTTTTCTCTAATTCCTATGGCTATTCAAAATTTGACTACCCCGGTTACTAGTTCACAAGGTGCAGCCCAAATTGGTGAAAACTGTCAAATTGAGCATGGGATTCTTGCTGCAGCTGTCACTCCATTCTCGGGTGGTTCAGTCTCCACAAGTGCCAAATGTGATGCTAATGCTGATACAAGTACTTTTTCTCCAATTCCTATGGCTATTCAAAATTTGACTACCCCGGTCGTTACTAGTTCACAAGGTGCAGCCCAAATTGGTGAAAACTGTCAAATTGAGCATGGGACTCTTGCTGCAGATGTCACTCCAATCTCGGGTGGTTCAGTCTCCACAAGTGTAAAATGTGTTGCTAATGCTGATACAAGTACTTTCTCTCCAATTCCTATGGCTATTCAAAATTTGACTACCCTGGTTGTTACTAGTTCACAAGGTGCAGCCCAAATTGGAGAAAACTGTCAAGTTGAAGTTTCTGGTGCAATTTCTCAGTCCACTGATTTTAATTTGCCTGGCATCCAACTTGAAGTTAGCTTGCCTATTTCTAATAACTCTCATTCCATGATCACTAGATCAAAGAATGGGATCATTAAACCTACAGTCTTTCACACGGCAAAGAATGCTTCAAAATCTTCAATAAAGTCAGTTCAAGTTCAAACATCTGTGGTCAAGCCCTCACTTCCAGATCTTGGAAATGCCTTCTCCTTTGAGCCTAAAACAACAAAAATTGCATTGGAGTGTAGAGAGTGGAAAGCAGCCATGGATAAAGAATACAATGCACTTATGGACACAGGTACATGGTCTCTGGTTCCTTATACTCCTGAAATGAACATTGTTGGAAATAAATGGG
>QANX01001445.1:0-63211 GCA_003254975.1 Ochetophila trinervis
TTATCAAAAAAAAAAAAAACTCTACAACCGATCAAATTTATTTTTAATTTGTATTAATGTAATGCATTGCTAAATTAATTAGTTTTTAGTAACCTATCATATTATTTTGTGAGGGCAAAAGCCGAAGGCGTGCGTAGTATTATGCACCATGCTCCAATATTATTGTCCATGGATCAGAGGTATTTTCTAATTTTCAAGCCCTTAAATGTCATCTTCTTACCCAAAAAAAAAAAAAACACTTAAATATCACCCCCTAAAAGGCAATAGCAAAGCAAGGTCCAGGCAATATTAATTTATGTCAATAGTTAATAAATAAAACTTATTCACCAAAAAAAAAATTTAGTAGATCAAACTTATACGTCTTATGGACAGCAGTGATTGTCTAAGATTGGATTAGGTTTTGAAATAACATGGGCCCTAGGCAAATTGTTCATAGGTTGGGCCTTTGGATATGGACCTTTTTATTATTGAATATGGCCTTAAGCCTTTTGTAGCAAGGTCGAGGCATCGAATAGAGACTGTTAGCTGCACGTATGTGTAAACATTCGGTTCTCTTATCTAACTATTTTTTTTTTTACTTTTTTACTTTTTTTTTTTAGGGGTGAATGTGGGCTCTCTGACTCAAATAGGAGGCTTTAAGGGTCTCTCTATAAATCGGAAGCTAAGGGCGTCAATGAAAAAAAAAACAAAAACAAAAAAAGCCTAATTGAAATGCCTTGTGTCACAAATTTGTTGCAATTAAGTAAGCTTTTTGCCCATTAAAGAATAGAAAACTAAGCAAACGATAGAACACAAAAGAAAAGAAAATTTTACAAGAGACTTTGTTTGTAAGCTTTAGATTCTTGAATCCTTGGATTTTCTATTTTTTTTTTATGGATTGGCCAAATGAGACATCTGCCTATTTATAAGCAAAGAAAAAATGATCATACTGTTATAAATGATGATAGAATTCTACAGTGGAAATTTAAAATCTATAATTCTCCACAACAAAATATATAAGATATTTACATTTTTTACAATGTCTAGATTTTTCCAAAAACTTCTAGAATATTCCACATATTTTTAGAAAACTTTTGATTCTTTCATAAGCTTCTAAAAATTTTCATACAATTCTAGAGAACTATTAAATTTTCCATAAGCTTCTAAAAGATTCTTAATTTTTTTCAAAATATAAAAAAAAATTGCTTACCAGTGTTTAATAAAATGCCAAACCAGTAACACTTGTATGTTATTTGGCTAAAATTTCATTGACACCAGAAGTTTAGTATAGTTTTTGAATGTATGAAATACTAATATTTGAATGTTTTGTTTAGTATAGTTTTTAAAAAGTTTTAAAGTTTAAAAATTATTTTGAAAATATTTGAATAATTTTATAAAATATTTCACACGTTTAAAGGCTTTTTTAACCAAATTAAAAAATATTAGCTTTATTTAAAATGCTCTTTTACATAAGTAAAAATTATGTAAAAAAGACGGAAATTAATGTTTATGAAACACTTTTCTAGCCGAGGAAAAACAATTTTAATGGTCCGATTGCCAATACCTTTTAGACTAAGTCAGGAGTTGGCTTATTCTTACAAAAGTATGCAACCAAAACGATATTTTTTAAATGTCATCAATGGAATTATTTTTTGGTGAGATATATTCTATATCTATATATTTTGTTTCTCATGCCGTTCTATCAAAATATTTAAACCCATTCTTACTCTTAGCAATATATATCTAGAGTGTTGTTATAATAATGACACGTTAAAAATTTATAGTTTGAATATTTTATTTGGCAAAATATGTCAATTAAATAATGTTAAATTATTTAAATATATTTTTATTAAATTTTAAATAAATTTTAATTAAATATATTTTTTACTGGTTTTAAATATTACTTAATAGAATATATTTTGTATTGGTTGTAAATAAATTATAATATGTAGTGTTTATGTCGTATTGTATTTACGTCAAAATATTTTCATTTAAATCTAACTCATTAAATATTTTTGCTGAGATATGCAAATATTTACTTTTTTATTAAATTATCGTATAACCCATTAACACATTAAAACTAATTACAAATTTAAATATATATATATATATGATTACTAGTTTATATTTCATATTAAAAAACAATTATAATTACAAAATAAATCTTGTATTCAATAAATAATATAACATTAAATTAATAAAAAACAGAAATAAATCCTACGCATATACTTAATTTCTTATACTTGTTAAAAAACATACTTATATATTTTTATAAATTGAAGTCCAATAAAAACCAAAGTAAGGTACTTAATACTGTTAAAGAAATATAACAAATTTTTGCTTTCCTTTTCTTCAATAGCTAACCATATTCATTTTCCTAATTACCGAAGGTAAAATCATATTCATTTTATTCTTTTGATGACCTATATTGATTTATATAATTTTTTTTAAGGAAGGAAATCATAGTTTTCATTGTTTTTTTTTTGGGTGAATAGGGAAATCATAGGTTACTCAAGAGGGAAATGAATAAAGTATATTTTATAATTCTAGAAAAAGAACAGGAAAAAAAGGTTAATTTTGTAATTATTTTATTATTTGAATCATTATATCAGAGGCAGTATTATAAAAGCTGGAGTTCATTTTAAGGAGAAAGGCCGATAATCTGTTGCTCATTGAGGAAGTCTCCCAGCCTAACAAAAACATAAAAAGAAGGGAATAAAAAATCGAAGTAAGAATGATTAAAAGGATTGTTTTCTATTTTTTTAAATTTAAAAATAAAAATCTTACTAATTATTATCGAATTTTGCAAATTTATCCGTTAAAATTTGTTAATATAATGGCTTAATGATGGATTGATCCATTATAAATTTAATTCATTTTATATCAATTTAATTTTTTTTAATTATATAAGTTGATATCATGTTAAGTTTTTAATGGTTCATGTTAAAATAAAAAGGTCTCAATGGGTTATTATTGGATTTTACAAGTCATTTCGTTAAAATATGTTAAAATAATAGATTAATTATGAATTGGTCCGTTATTAATATCTGTTTTACACAAATTTAATTTTTTTTTTAAATTATACAGTTCCGTATCAAAAAAAATTACAGCAACTAAATTTTATTATAAATTTTTTTAAAATATTAATATATTATAAAAAAAATAATATTTATTTATAATAAAATAATATTAATTATAATTAAATAATATTTTTTATCAGGTAATCATAAGCTAACTAACTTTTTATGATGAATGGGTACTTTTCTACTTTACAGAAGTCGGAAGATATCTCTTTGCTGCAAAAAAAAAAAAGTCAGAAGATATTTGGACGGTGAAGCAGAATCAGCCACGTACTAACTAGCTTTTTATATTCAATTTAACTAATTAATCCCGCTTTTACTTTTTTTTTACTTCCTGGAAGTATTTCGAACTTTGTGAAAAATAACAAATTATATAAACAATAAAATATTATTTCCTCAATACTAATATATGAAAGGAACAATAGATGGTATAGATGTTGGCAAATTTAACTTTTACTTTTAAATAAGGAATTATGAATTTTCTCAAAAATAAAATATTTTTTTTTAAAGTCAATTTAAAAAAAAATTACTTTTTTCTTATACAGTACCATTAAATAATAATTTTTGAACTGATTATAGTACTACATATTCAGATATAAATACTATTAAAAAATTATTTTTTAATCATATAGATGGAAATCTACATGCTTTAAAATCTAAAAAAACGTGTATTGAAAATTTCACTTGTCTTGGAGCTCGCAAGCAATTTAGATCTATTTTGGGATAACTTTTATTATATATAATGGTGCGGCTGTGAATTTTTAATTTTTTTAGTTGATAATAAATCAACTCAGTTATTTAGACATGTTGGATTATATGAATGTATATAAAAATAAAACTTGTTATATAACTCAATAAATCTAAATGATTAAGCACTTTTATTTTCAACTTTTTCTTTACTTAAACAGGATTATATATATGTATATATATGCGTAGATAGCTAAGTATTTGGAGATATTAATTGAATAAAACCAAGAGATATTCATAATTTCATATCACGCTAACATGCTATGTATATACTGATGCTCTATATGCATACTTTTATGGGTTGATATCATATATATATATATATATATACACATACATACATGATCTTTCATATTTTAAAAATATTAAAATATCTTTGATATAGAATTATTCTATATTTTATAATTATTGTACGGTATATACAGAGAAAAAAATCAAGTGATCTCTGTACCGTTTATTTTTATCAAGTTTTTTTTACTAAAATTATTTTAATAAGGTAGACAAAATAATTGATGTACATTTTATAATAATCAATTTAATATTTATATTTTATTATTATTTTTCTATCTATTTTTACCACTTGTAAACATTTTAATTAAAATACTTTATAAAAATAGATGGTCTAAAAATCAATTAATTTTTTTTTCGTATATATAAGTTTTAAAAGTATATTAGTTTTTTTTTATCATCCTATTTAGAAAAGAGAAAATAAAGAACTTAAGTATAGGATTATTTTTGTCATTTTGAAAGATTCATTAATAATAAAATCAAAACCTCATCTAAGGGCTTTGACATATTTTCCCTATTTTTATAACTTCCCTACTTATTCTTTGTTATAGCTAGTCACACTTTTTTTTTTTAGAATGTAAATAGCTAGCCACTCAATGGGAGTGTAGAATCTCTTTTTTAATATCCAATATTTTCTTATCTGAGTTAATAAAGTCAAGGTCCTGCAGGAGGAGGGACACAAATTTTTCTTTCTGTGCTAGCTAGCTATTATTATAGCTCTATAGCCAAAGACTATAATAGAACATAAAAAGTTAAAAACTTGATTACAGCCCCCTCTCTCTATCTTATTCTCCTCCTTTTTCTTTCCCATATGTATGCATATTCTTTTTCTCTCACTCTCCAAATAATTTACATATTCGTGTAGCCTGCAGAGATAAATAACAACAAAATAGTACATCTGCCACCATTTTAATTCTCTAATATTCTGATTCCACATACACCGAGTGAAGACGGATCAAGAGCTTAATTCATTCTGAAAATGAGCCAGTGTGTTCCAAGCTGGGATCTAGATGATCATAGTCCACCTGCAGCAAGGCTCACCCAATCCAATTCTACCACAGCTCCTGATGTGCCAATGTAACTTTTCTCAAACCAATTATAAAATATATATATATATAGTGAATATGAATTAAAAAAGTGTAATTGCTAAGGTAGCAGAGGATTTTTGATGAAGCAGGTTGAACTACGAGGTAACAGAGCTAACATGGGAAAACGGGCAGATAGCCATGCACGGCTTAGGCCAGCCGCGAGCACCTGTCAAACTCCTGTCGGCGGCGAACACCACCTGGGAGAAGCCACGCGCCAGTGGAACCCTCGAGTCCATAGTCAACCAGGCCACCAGGCTGCCCCACCCCGCTGGCGGTGCTACGGCTGACCGGCTTCATCCTTGGTTTGACCACCATCGAGCTGTCGCCATGGACGCCATGGTCCCTTGCGCCAAACGGCCCAGCGCTGGTCCTGCTTTGGACTCCGTGCAGCCAGGACTTGCCACGTGTGCGGTGGGGTCCTCCACTCGTGCTGGGTCGCGCACCGCCGCCGCCGCCGAGGATGAGAATGCAATCGTTGCGGCGCGTGTGCCCGTGGCGCCGGAGTGGAGTAGCCGGCCTGATCCGAGTGTGAGTATCAGTGCCAGCGGTACCTTTGGGAGGGACAGTCAACAGGTTACGGTGGATACTTGCGAGAGAGATTTGGGTACGGGTTTCACTTCTACTTCGCTTGGGTCGCCGGAAAACACCAGCTCCGGCATGCCTTGTACGAAGACAACCACCGCCGATGACCACGGCTCTGTTTGTCACAGCAGAGCCCCGGTAAATTAATTAAGCTTTTTTAATATTTTTTCTCTTAATTATATCTTCTTCTTTTCTATTTTTTTAAAATAACTTTGCTTTTTGAAAATTTAGAACACTTTAAAAAAAAATTATTTTCAGAAACAGTTTTTAATTTTTAAAAGTCCTGTTAAATATATTTTATTCTTATTATTTTATGCTTTTAGAGGAGGAGATCATAGGGATCATTTAATTGTTTTTGAGTTTGATTATTAATTATTTTTTGGTTGATAATACTGTAGAGGGAGGCAGGTGATGAGGCGGACAAAAAGAAAGGGAGTGGAAAATCCTCAGTTTCCACTAAAAGGAGTAGAGCTGCTGCAATACATAATCAATCTGAACGAGTACTACTCTCTCTCTTTCTCTCTCATTTATTTTTAAGAATTCTGTCTCTTACAATTCACCTAGGATGAGCCACATAAAAAATTGAGAAAAATTGATACATGGTAATGGTATTAATGACTGAAATACTGCCTGAGAGAACGTAAAAAAAAAAAAAAAAAGGTAGATGGTGAACAAATGATTGGAACGACTAAGTTTTTTTTTTCCCTTTAATTTTACAGAAAGTATAATCTTCTTAAGGCTAAACATTAATTAAAATAGTCAAAGAATATATTATAAACAGTAAAGTATAAAATATTTAAGAATTAAAACTATAATTCAATATATATTTAAGAATTAAAACTATAGTTCTTGATTTTAATTAACTTTTTTATTTCCTAAGGTTTTGCAAAGGGGGAGAAAATTAATTAATCATACCACAAATATTAACAGAAAAACTGTAATAAATAATTCATGCTATTTTTATTATCTTTATTGTTAGTGTTTTGATAATTTGTTTATTTCTTTTTTAATAGAAAAGGAGAGATAAGATCAACCAGAGGATGAAAACGCTGCAGAAGTTGGTTCCAAATTCCAGCAAGGTATGATTGGAAATTTTTTCCTTTTGTAGTCTTTTTATGTATTACCCTTTTCCTATATATATAAAAATATATATTGTTTTTTTTTTTTTTGCTAAGAATATAAAAATATATATTGTACTTGTGCATTTTATGTTCTTTCTAATTTTGGCCCAAGAAGTCGTAGCCTCCTAGATAGTTATTTTTTCTTATAATTTAAATTTTACTCTTTTAAGCCTGATAAATTTGTGGCTCTAATTTACACATTTAGAAGAAGTATATATTGGGGAAGATGTGTCCTTTAAAACTTTTATTTCATATTTTCAATAATTAATTAGTTATTCTATTCATGTGAAGCCACACGTGTTTCTAAAGAAATAGAAAGACAATATCTAACCCAATATATATATATATATATATATATCTCTGTGTGTGTGTGTGTGCAGAAAGACATGAACACTGGAAAATTAGTTGCTTGCAGGTTGCATGAATATGGACCATATATATCTGTTGAAATCGTAATCAATTGTTGGGATCCTCACAGCCCACTTCAACTTTATTAAAGGGCAATCTTACCCTTTTAACATTTAATAACAAATAGAAAGCCAGGAAGAATATCGTTTATTTTTGTGCTTCTGGTTGATCATGATTATAATTAGCTTAATTCTTTGCTCCATTCTAATTGGCTCTATATAGTATTGAAATTTGATAGGTGGGTCCGTAGTAAGTTTTAGACACCATACAGAGATAAATGGATAGAAATCCCCGATTTGACATCTTATACGATTCCATAGAAATTAAGTCTGAACGATTTAAATCATTAGCAGACAACAGTCGGCAAAGTGGTCCAAACTTTTTTGGCGTTGTTATTTGGGGATTAATGAAGCAAATGATATACTCCACAAATTCATCAAAAAAAAAAATCCATATTTGATATATAGCTAGCCTAGTCCATAGGAGTCTATTCGATTATAGAGATTTGCTTTTTTCTTTTTTTTTTGGTGAAGCAAATGATATGCTCCACAAGAGTGGTTCGTTAGTCGGGGAGACAATCGCCTACTTCCACATAAATTCCTTCCAACTAGCTTATTGGTAGGGCCTATAAAACCCGTTGTGTTTTATTTTTATATCATATTAATTAAATTATACTGTCTTTGTACTCGGTCAAAACTGGCCACATTTTCATATACAAAACGAAAGAAAAATATGAAAAATAAATGTTAGTATTTCCTTTTTCTTTTCTTTAAATTAAGCACTTATTTGAAAAAATTAACTGATCCTTGCGATGACAGACTGATAAAGCTTCGATGCTGGATGAAGTAATCGAATACCTTAAACAGCTGCAAGCTCAAGTACAAATGGTGAGCAGAATAAACATGCCGGTGATGATGCCAATGGCCATGCAACAGCAACTTCAGATGTCCATGATGAATCCTATGGGGATGGGGATGGGCATGGGGATGGGGGTGGGCATGGGCATGGGCATGGGTATGGGCATGGACATGAACATGAACCCGATTGGCCGCACAAACATCCCGGCCGGCGGCATCTCTCCGGTTCTTCACCCTGCAGCTGCAGCAGCGTTCATGCCTATGACTACTTCATGGCCAGATGGCTCCGGTGACCGGCTTCAAGGCACTGCGACAACAGCAATTCCTGACCCCATGTCTGCATTCCTTGCATGCCAATCACAGGTACGTAGCTTTATTGATGCAAACTCTTCAATGTTAAGTAATATATATATATATATATATATATATATATATATAGTTATTAAAAAATAAATATGTTATTATTTAATATGCATGGTAAATATTTGATATGCAGTCCATGAGCATGGACGCTTATAGTAGGATGGCTGCAATGTATCAACAGCTTCATCAAGTGCCCCCAGCTTCAAGTTCCAAGAGTTAATTGAGTATTGAATTTGGCAGAACTGCTAATATAAACGGTGTAGCCCATTACTTAGTGAGCAACAATCTACTATAATTATCTGAAGCGTATAGTCACATAATCAATATGTCTAATTATGCATATCCAATGGTTAATATGAGTTGTCGTACACTGAATGATATATTACGCCCATATTAGTAGTTTTCTTGAATTAGGTCAATTAATTTGCATATAAAATGCAAAGGCTTGGCCATAGCTCCTATTCTCGGGCATGTATTAATTGGGGTTATTAAGGAACCTAGCATATACATAGCAGCATGAGGTGTAGAATCTATGAGAAAGTGGATGTGAAAGGTATTTGTGGTGGGATATATTTATATATATATAAATATAATTAATCAACTTTTGGCTCCAAGATGCGAACCAATGTTAATTATTTTATTGAGGTCGACATCGGTACATTCATGCGTATACTTTTTTTTTTTTTTTTTTTTTTTTTTTTTTTTTTTTTTTTTTTTTAAGTTTTCAACTAATTATTTAATTAGTTTTGTTACATGTATATATCTATATATATGGAATCAGTTTGAAAGAATTTTTTCTTTGGTAATTTATATGTTTTGGGTGAGGATTATATTTGTTTAATACATATGTATCAATATGTATAAAGAGTTAGCACTCTAACCTAGCTTCTTGAGCATATATACATACATATATATATATATATATCTGTGTTGTGTGTAATTAAGCAAATCTATATATTGTGTGTTAATACCTTCAGTAGGATCAGCTATCACACGAACCTAATACGCATTTGGCTATTGGGGGAAAATAAAGATTCGTGTATTAATTTTGGCTCAAATAATGAATTTTCTTTCTTGGAATATTTTTTCAAGTATAAACACATATGACATAAGTATATGGAATATTTTCATAAGAAAAATAAATGCATAACTACATTTTTTTTTTCTTTCCCGGAATACTTCTTTGTGATGAATTTTCTCGGAATACTTCTGTTTACAGAGATATGCACATGGTGGCTGCGAGAATAAAATTTATATGGTGGTTTTGTTTTGCTATATAAGAAAATAATAAAAGGTAAATGAAAACTAGAAGGATATGAAGGGTGAGGACAATGAGTGACAAAATGTTGACATCCAACATGCAGAGTTAGCAAAAAGGGGAACATATATATGATTGGTTGCTTATCCGTCAACTTGAATTAAGCACTGAACGCATATATTTGTGAAAAGCTTCCTACTCATATTTATATTAATTTAAATATATGTAACTATCACATGTAATACTGGATCATCATGAATGACTTTAATCTTTACACGAACTTTTAGATACATTATTTTTAAATTTCTTCTTTTTGTAAAATTGTCGCAAAAGTACTCCTTTTTTATTTTCCGTCTCTTTTTCTGAGGACAAATGGTTAACACTCTTCCTTTTCTATAGGGTTCTTTGGCGATATATGCCTTGATGAATATTGATTTCTACTCCCATTTTAGGCATTAATTAATAAATGCAAGTTATATATATATATATAACCTCGGTACTTAACTAGATTGATCGATGTTTGTTCAATCCAAATTTTCTTAGGATGTTTACAAAATGCATTAAATGTTATATGTTAACTTTTTATACCAAGTATCAATTAATTATTGGGGGATGAAATGGAAGCACATATTTTCATAGCAAAGAAAAAAAGAAAAAAGAAAAAAGAAAGAAAAGATAGAGAAAGTTAAAAGAAATGAAAAATCAATTTGTTATATATTGTCCAAACTCTGCATATACATAAGTTTGTGTCCCATCTACTTAAAAGGTAAAAAGAAATAAAATAAAATATGAGATAATCTACAATGCAACTGAATTTTACTATAAAATTTTCAAAAATATTACTTTATTATAAACAATGTTATTCTATAACGGACAAATATTACTTCGTTATGGATGAATAACACTTGTCTATAATAAAGTAACATTGTAAAATCTATAACGCAGCCATAGCGGAGCAATATTTATTCGTAATAGAATAATATTATCTGTAATAAAATAATATTTTTAAATTTTTTATGGTAAAACCCAATTGTATTGTAGAATGTCCCGATAAAACATATATATACTTAAAAAGGGATAAATTAGATTAAAATTTTTGTATAAATATATCGTCATGCTATTAAGTATTTTGATTTAAGTTCTTGTTTTTGGTGTAACTCTCTTTCTATGTATATATATATATATATATATATTGTTAGATAAGATAATTATTGTTAATGATAGACTTCTTATAAATGTGAATATCTCTCTTTGTAAAACTCTATCCTTCCTGATTTCTCTAGGATTTTAGTTATCTCTTAGTTTACATCTCTTATATAAAATACATACTGTAAACTGATTTCAAATACAATTGTATATACAAAGTTTATTTTATTAATTATTCTTTCATGGTATCAGATCCTTTGACGAAAGTCATGTCGATCATTAAAACTAAGTCTTCTTCTTCTTCTAAAACTGATTCTTCTTCTTCTTCTTCCTCCCTCAATTAAGTCAAGTGACTTTACCTAATTATAATTTTTCCTATAAATTAAATGAACACAATTTTGTTTTATGGAAAGCTCAAATTTTTTCAGCAATTGTAGGAAGTAATCTTGAAGGTTTTATTAATGGAGTTATTCAATCACCACCATAATTTATTACTCCATCAACAGATGAAGCTTCAAGTGATGCACCACCGGTTCCAACAGTCAATCCCGACTACCTGCTGTGGCGCCGTTTGGACCAAGCTTTGCTTGGTTGGATCCGGTCTTCCATTGATCCCGAATTACAAGTTATTATTACTGATCCCAACACCTCTGTTGGCTTGTGGAGTTCTTTAATCCGTCTGTTCGGCAGCCAGTCAAGAGCCCGAATGATGTAGCTCCGTTTGCAGCTCCAGTCTGTGCAAAAAGAAGGTATGACCATCACGGGATATTACACCAAACTCAAACAACTTTCTAATAGTTTGGCTATGGACGGTTATGTGGTAAGCAAAGAAGATTTTATTATGTATTTACTTCAAGGATTACCCTTTGAATATGATGCAGTGGTGGCCAATCTTACTTCCAACCGGTCCCCATTGGAGATTAAGGATATTCTAGCCCTTCTTCTCAGTCAAGAAATCCGGGTGCAGTCCACGGCTTCTGCTATACCCCAACCTTATATTCATATGGTTAATCGCCAAACTCCCAACTTCAACCAAAGGCGGTCTAATTATGGCAACATTCCACATTATACTCCACACCGTGGAGGATGAGGAGATGCCAATCGGTCTTATTCAAACCGTGGAGGAGGTAATTTCCCAGGGAGAAGTCGTGGTCGTGGTCGTGGTCGTGGTCGTGGTCGTGGTTTTGGACGCCCTTACTGCCAGCTATGTCTTACACCTGGCCATGCAGTGATGCAATGCTATCAACGTTTTAATAGAGAGTTTGTACCCCCAAATTCTATTAATTCATCTTCTGCTTCTAATAATAATACTGCTGTATTGCATAATTTCTCTTGCATATTATACCTCACTTGAAGTTGCTGCCAATCCTGAATGGCTTATGGATAGTGGAGCCATTAACCATGTTACTGCAGATTTGTCTCATTTACAACACAAGTCTGAGTATGGTGGTCTTGAGAAGCTTGTTATTGGGAATGGCCAAGGTTTGTCTATCACTAATACCGGTTCCAATAAATTAAAAACTGCCTCTAAAATTTTTCACTTAAATTATATATTACATGTCCCACAAATCAAAAAGAATCTTTTGAGTATTGCCAAATTGACTAATGATAATAATGTGGTTGTTGAGTTTGACTCTCGTTTTGTTTATGTTAAGGATCTAATTACGAGGAAGCTTCTACTTCGAGGACCTCTTAAAGATGGACTTTATCACCTTACTTTACCTCAATCTTTATCTTCAGCTTTTAATTATGTTGCTATGCTTTTTAAATTCAGTTGTTTCAATTCCAGTATTTCTAATAATGACCTTTGGCATTTACGCCTTGGACATCATTCGTTAAATATTATGCGAATTATTGCTACTACTTTTCCCTCTGTTATTTTTAATAATAAAAAGAATTTTTGTTCTACTTGTCCACTTGGAAAATCTCATCGTTTATTTGCTCCCAATTCTTTATCTGTAAGTCAAGAGCCATTGGAATTAGTGTTTTCAGATATTTGGGGTCCTGCTTCTACTTTATCAAATGAAGGATATAGGTATTATGTACTTTTTGAGGATGATTCTACACGTTTCTCTTGGATCTACCCATTAAAATTAAAATCTGAAGTCAAAACAATTTTTCTACAATTTAAATTGCTTGTTGAAAATCATTTTCAGAGAAAAATAAAAGTTTTTCAATCTGACTGGAGAGGCGAATATAGATCTTTGCAACCAATTTTAATGAATTTTGGGATTAAATTTCAGCATTCTTGCCCACACACACATAATCAAAATGGCAAAATTGAAAGAAAACATAGGCACATTACTGAAACAAAATTGACCCTTCTTGCCCACAGTAGTCTTCCAATGTCTTATTGGTGGGATGCTTGCTCAAGTGCTACCTTTTTAATTAACCGGTTGCCTACTAAAACTTTACAAAATAAATCTCCCCATACAAAAATTATTCAATAAAAACGTTGACTTCTCTTTTTTGAAAACTTTTGGGTGTGAATGTTCTCCGTTTTTAAGACCTTATAATAATCAAAATATTTCTTTTCATTCTGAGAGTTGTGTTTTTCTTGGGTATAGTTCTGTTCACAAAGGATATAAATGCAAAAATCTGAGAACGGGTAAAATATACTTCACCCCCAATGTGCTTTTTAATGAAACAATTTTTCTGTTTTCCAAACTTGTAGAATCTCAAATATCTGATCACACTAATTCAAATTCCCCTGTCAATTCTCTTGCTTGTCCTTTTCTTTCTCATATTTCAGGTACAAGTCCATTATTTACAGACTTTTCCAAGTGCAGCTCCTCCGATTGGTTCCACACGACAACAAAATGGTAACTCTTCTCTCAATCCTATATTTTCACAGTCACCGGTCTCATCCCCATCCCATGCCTCCAATTTTATTCCCTCCCAATGCTCACTACCTACCCCACCTACTAAAGTGTACTCTCAAAGTCCCCAATCCAGCACATTACGTAAAAGGTTACTGTCATCCTCACCAATTTCTTCACCAACCGATACACCCACTTCCACCCCACCACCCGTACACTCCTCTCCACCTACCATTAATTTCCATATTGATCTTCCTTTACATAAACCAAATTCTACACATGCAATGACCACTCGATCAAGAGCTAGAATATTAAAAAAAAGGCCCTCGCTTGTCAAACCAAAAGTCAATTAGACACCTCCAAGCCTATCAATGTAAAAGCATCTCTCTCCCATGATCGGTGGACTCATGTCATGCAAGAGGAACTTCATGCTCTTGCCAAAAATAAAACTTGGACCCTTGTTTAACCCACACCCGAGATAAATGTTGTTGGTAATCGGTGGGTGTTTAAACTTAAGCAAAATGTTGATGGCTCCACAAATAGATTCAAAGCCCACCTGGTTGCTAAAGGATTTCATCAGAATCCCTGTATTGATTTTAAGGAAACATACAATCCGGTCATCAAACCATCCATCATTCAGTTAGTTTTTTCTATTGCTGTGACCAATAACTGGATGATTAAACATGTTGATATTAACAATGCATTCCTTAATGGACACATGCTTGAATCTGTGTATATGGCTCAACCGAAAGATTTTATTGACCCCAAAATGTCACACCATGTTTGCCGATTACACAAGTCTCTCTATGGCCTAAAACAGGCTCCTCGAGCATGGTATGACAAGTTGAAACACTTTGCACATGGGGCTTCAAATGTTCTGTGATGGACACTTCTCGGTTCATTTTGACAACCTCCACTTATGTACTTTGGGTTTTGATGTATGTGGATGACATCATTATTACAGGATCAAATCTGAAACATATTTCAAGCTTCACTACACAGTTAGATCATCATTTCTCTCTCAAAGATCTCAGCTCACTCTCATTCTTCTTAGGAATTGAGGCCGAACGAACACCTTTCGGGCTACACCTCTCTCTAACCAAGTATATCAAAGATCTTCTAGCTAAGACTGACATGCTCGATTGTAGGACATCACCCACACCTGCAAGTACTTCTGTTCAACTCAGCAAATGTACGGGCAACACCTTATGACTCCTTTACTTTACAGAAGTACAATAGGTGCCCTTCAGTATATTCTCTTGACACGACCAGAGTTGAGCTTCATTGTTAGTCAACTGAGTTAGTTCATGCAAGCTCCCACCGATGTTCATTGGACAACATGCAAGCATGTGCTGCGCTACCTCAAAGGTACATTACATGTTGGTTTAAGCTTTCGGACATCACCAAATCACCATCTTTCTTGCTACACTGATACTGATTGAGCATCAAACGTTGATGACAGGCAGTCCACTGGAGGCTATTGTGTTTTTCTTGGTGACAATCTTGTTTCTTGGTCTTTCAAGAAACAAAATGTTGTAGCTCATTCAAGCATTGAATTTGAATATCGAGCCTTGGCAAATGGTGCAGCAGAGGTATTCTGGATTCAAGCATTGTTACGTGAAATGGGAATACATTTAAAGGGGACACTGGTCCTATGGTGTGACAACATGGGTGCTGGAAGTCTCGCTGCAAATCCTGTATTCCATTCGCCCACAAAACATATAGAGGTAGATGTCCACTTCATATGTGATAAGGTGCTTACTGGGATATTAGAGGTTCGATAAGTTCCAAGTGAATATCAAATTGCGGATGTGTTGACTAAGGTCTTATCAACACAACGTTTTCTGCTAATACGGGACAAACTGCATGTGTGTCATATCCCATCCAGTTTAAGGGGGAATGTTGGATAAGATAATTGTTGTTAATGATAGACTTCTTATAAATGTGAATATCTCTCTTTGTAAAACTCTATCCTTCCTGATTTTTATAGAGTTTAGTTATCTCTTAGTTTACATCTCTTGTATAAAATACATACTGTAAATTGATTTCAAAAACAGTTGAATATATAAAATTTATTTTATTAATTATTCTTTCATATATATATTTTTAAGCTTTAGTACCACGAGCTACTTTATATTTAATTTATTAAGAATAATATTATTGATTCACGGTTTTTCATAAGTTTCAGAAATAATTGAGTTTCAACTTTTCTTCATTTAAGGTGAGAGGTTTTGCATTCGAGGGGACCTGAGTCCTATCATCGCATGTCGTAGTTGAAAGATGCATCACCTTTGAGTTTGGATTTGATGTGAATATGATGGGAGAGCGAGCCACTTGTGTGTTTTTCTTTTTTTTTTCCTTCCCTATTTATATTTATTTATTTATTACATATATACTTAATAAAACACAGGAGATAAGAATCGTAAATGATTGGAGAGGAAAGAATACGCTTGGACAATGAGATCACCACATGCATTATATAATACATATATATATATATATATATGTTTAAAATCTAGGCTGTTTGGCTCTCAGGAAATATTGTCCTTTGGCCTCACTAGGAAAGAAAACAAATAATTAGATAACTCTATTGTTTAATAATTTGGTCTCGACTAGACAATTGAAATCACCACTGTTGCAGAATGGCCAACACCTACTTTTTTGTGTTTTTTAGTTTTACTAGTTGAGTATATATAATATAATTTGAATTAATTAATCAATGAATCGATGCTCCTAATAAATAGAAAGTTCATTAATTTTTTGGCTAATTATATTAATAATTTTTAAAATTTTAAAATATTTTTAATAATTTATATAATATAATAAATTTTATATATTTATATATTCTACAATTAAACCATTAACTTCTATAGTTTGCAATAAAATACAGAAAAGTAACATGGTAAAAAATTAAAGAAGACTAGCTATATATATATATATATATACACACACACACACACACTAAAGTCACGTAGCTAGGGGCGGTCCAATACCTAATTAGAATTAAAAGGGAAAAGTAGGGGATGAGGAGCACTACTTTTTCTTTTTTCAATTTTTAGTTGGAAGCGAGTGATAAAGAGGGAAGAAAAGAGCTGCACTTGTTTTTGCAACAAACGGGTGAGTGGAAAGCCTAAGTATATTTTAACCAAAAAAAAAAAAACATAAGTATAACAAAATAAAATGGAGTGTAAAGAAACGTTTGCGTCAAAATTGTCCCACCACGACTCACTTTGATAGTACTAAATGTGTGGAAAATCGAAAATTCGACAAATTAAAATGAATTGTTTTAAAGATAAAATCTGAGTGAAGTGGATTGTCTACAACATTATCGTTTTCTTCAGTAATATATATATTGGTGAATTTTCTTTTATTTTTTTTTAAAAAAAGCGTATCAAAAGTTGATTATTGCATGGAATATTATCGGTATTGGTTAATTGTTTTCAGTTTTTATCAATTTTGGGCACTTAATGAAAAGCCGATCGACTTGTAAATAGAGAAATTGTCGATCTCAATGATTTGACTTTATCTTTGAAAAGCCATTCGACTCGTCACTCTCATCTCATTGCTGACCGCATGCATGTTAAGTCATGACAAACAAACATAGGAAATTAATATACATATGCATATATATATATTATAATATATAATTTGAAACGTAGAAGAGAACAGAAACAAAATAATCTAATTATTTTGATCTATCATCACGAAATTTAATATCTGCACCTACGTAAGAGCATCATCATGATCGTGATCATCAAAATTTTAGATAAAGTGACAATTCATGATTTCCCTAGTTGTTGTCATTTAATTAAAACCTTTTTGGGCAGATACTTTAGACATTGACTTTCACGTGTTAACAATAACCGCAGTTTAATTTGACATTACTTTAAAATTATTACTTTTTCTTTTGGACAAAAACTTATTATTACTCACTATGATGATTGATATATAATGTAAGTGCGCATTTGGGTGATAAGTTTCGTATCAAAGTAATTATGTAAATTGTAAAATTACAGTGATTATATATAAAGTAACAAATAATAATGTTCTAATATAGTTAAATTTTAGGCTTACTTAGCTATAATATACAACTGTAAAATATTACCAAAATAAACAGTATAAAGTGTGGAGCTAAATAAAAATAAGAAGAAAGAAAAGAAAGGGGTAGAGGTGGCTAGGACCACAATGAGCAGTGATGGAGCATATACAAAGATGCCCTTAGGACCAGACAAATAACTTGACGTATCCTTAGTTTCATTCTAGTTGCATGGCCAATTGGAAGCCGATTTTGGGCTTCAAGCTATCCCATGTTGCAAATGAGGGAGATTCCTTAATGGCTTTTCATTTTTTGTAAGGGCACAAGTTTTATTGTGAAAGATCTTTCTTCAAAAAGTTTTCATTTAAATGAAAAAAAGAAGTTTTAATTTCAGTTTTATGTTTACATTTTTCTTTTTTTGGTTTAAATGCACTTAAGTACATTCTAAAATTAAATTTGTTCACATAAAAGTCTCTTCAACTAATTTGTGCAATTGATACTCCGTAATTTGAAAAAAGTTGCATTTTTGTCCAATTTAGTTAAAATTGATGAATTCTGTCAATTTGGAAGTCACATACATAGCAAGTTACATTCAAAATTAGTTTATGCATTTTTAATTGTATCAAAAACTAAAAAAATTTAAAAAACAAAAAGAAAAGTGATAAATAAATTTCAAATTTTTTTTCATATTTTTTAATTTTTGATATAATAAAAAATGAAAAACAATCAATTTTGAAGGTTACGTACTGTGCATGTAACTTCTAAACTGATGAAATTTGTCAATTTTAACTTAATTAGAGAAATGTATAATTTTTTTCAAATTAGAGAATATAAATTGTACAAATTAATTGTAGAGACCTTTATGTGAACAAATTTAATTTTAGAAAGTACTAAATGTATTAAAACTTTCATTTTTTGAAATAGGGTATTTAAACCAAAGATGCTAATTCTTAAAATAAAAATGCAATTAGTGTTTATTCAAAGATTGTGTAAAAAACAATGTTTATTCGAATATGGTGTATAAGAAGTTGTATTTTTCCCTTGACATTATTAATCAAACAATATATATCTTCTTAAAAGAAAAACAATAAATCTGTATTCACCGTATAAAGTTCCTCCATTCTCCTTTTTGTACCTCATATCATCAAATCATCTTTTTGGGTGGAATTGGTCATGTTAATTGACAGACATTGGCTTATGAGCTCAGTGTCCAACGGGCAAAGGAAAATGACATGAACTAGCAATTCACTGAAAAGTATAAAAAAGTCTTAATAAAAGTCCAATTGGGCAAAGGAAAATGACATGAATTAGCAATAAAAAAGTCTTAATAAAAGTCCAACGGGCCGCATCACCTATCAAACGCTCAGAATTATGACTTGGTACCTTTATTATTCAATATGAGCCGACTTGGTATCTTTATTATTATTATTATTATTATTTTTGGTAAATTGGTATCTTTATTATTCAATATGAGTAGGTCAAGGTCTCCATATGAGGCCGGGTTCACACTAATAAACTCAATTAAAAATTAACCTGCTCTCAAATGTCGAAGACCTCGCTGCCATGGGTAGGGGTGGGCAAAACCGAACCAAACCGTTCAAACCGAACTAAACCGTTGCTTTTGGTTCGGTTTGGTTTGGTTTGTAGAAGAAAATGGTTTGGTTTGGTTTACTATGTTAAAAAACCGTTATTAATGGTTTGGTTTGCGGTTTGGATAATTTTTGGACCAGACCAAACCGCAAACCGCACTTAATATTATATACATTTATAATATTTTTTATTATTAATAATATATAACTAATATATATTTTTAATTTTTAGTTTGGATTGTAATACTTTGTTTTAATTTAGATTTTGAATTGTAATATTTTTAATTTGAATTTAATATTGTAGTATTAAAATTAGTTTAAATTTTGAACTACAAAATTAAATTTTAGTCTTGTAGTTATTTTGGACTGTAAAATTAAATGTCGCAGTCTAAACCGTTAAACCAAACCGGACCAAACCGTTTATGAATGGTTTGGTTTGGTTTGGTTTGAATGGTCCTAATGGTTTGGTTTGGTTTGTTGTTAAGCTAAACCGCCATTTATGGTTTGGTCTGAATTTTTATAAAAAACCAGACCAAACCAGACCGCGCCCACCCCTAGCCATGGGTTCGAAAAATTAGATAGAACAGTACTTTCTATCATTTACCTCGACTCCATGGAGTCAGGGTGTCCAAATAGGAGCGGAGTTTTTTAGCGAATCATGAAAAAATACCTCGATCTTTTACAGTCGGATTCTATGACTCGGGGTCGGGGATGTTTTTACAGTATATAAAAATGGATTCTCTTTTGTTTCTTAGGGTTTTCCACGTGGACCATTTTCTATTGCTTATTTTTTTCTGATAGTTTGCTTGATTCTTCCCAATTTCACTGATTGGTTGAGCAAGAGATACAAATAAGAAAGATCAAGAAAAAGAGGTCAAGAGAGATGCCAAAGAGCTCAAAATGGGAAGAGGTATTGGTCAGATATGAAATCTGAAAGGAAAAAAGAAAGGGTGAATTTTTTGTTTTAATTTTAATTTTTAAAATTTAATTGGTTAAATAATAGGTAATTCGTCAAGTTGGATAAATCGATCCAGAATAAAATTTTAACGAAATTTTTGAATAGGCATATTTCTAGGTAAAATGTCCAAAAAAGACCTTTGACGATTTCGGCCAAATTTGAAAGAAAGATGTTTCAAGAGTTTTCTTTGACAACTGCCCACCATTAAAAATGTGTTGAGATATTTATCCTTTATTTTTAAAACTTATTTTTCTGCCATAATTTATTGTGAATTTAACGATAAATTGTCAATCATAAATTTATTCTTTGCATTTTTTTTTTCTTTCCCTTTCTTTTACTTCTTTCCTTCTCTCTTTCTTTCTTCTAAAAGTTTTTTACTCATCCAAACTCATTTTTCTCCGGTAGTCTCTATTTAAACTAATGTAACCATAATTTTTTAAATTAATTTTACCAAAATTACGAAGATAGAAATAAATTACTTTATTAAAAAAATAGAATCATATTAACTCAAAATTTTAGAGATCATCACATGTATATTTAAAAAAAAAAAACAAATTAAACTTCAACAATAGCAGAAAATGATTATTAGAAGAAAAAAAATTATTTCAACGAGATGAATGATTTTGGATAGCTAAAAAAACAAACAAACAACGAACAAACTGAGGTGGGCTGCTTGAGAGGTGGCTGGTAGCCAGGCTGGGCTCCGGATATCCAACAAAAAAACCAGTGCTAGGTTTCAGGTCCGACAGTACCATGACTAGCCCCACTCTCCCTCGAAGCCCGCCCATTGTCCCAGCCCATTTCCATCCTGGTTAGCCCGACCGGTTGGGCTAACCGAGGCTTGATCGGGGTCGAAGTCCTACCAATTTTTTGTTTTGTTGGAGAAGCAGAATCCCAACTAAGAAGCCCACTCTTTTACCCTCCAGCCCTTCTCAAGCAGCCCACCCCAATTTATTTTATTTTTTTCTTTCTTTCTTAGCCCCTTCTCAAGCCCACCCTAGTTTATTTTTTATTTATTTATTTTATTCCTCTCTTTTTCTGTTCTTCTTGTTTCTCTTCCTTTTTCTCTTTTTAAGTAAGCTCGCTCTTTCTTTTTTATTATTTATTTTTTTGTCTTATCAAAATTCATTCTTCTCAATAAAATATATTTTTTTGCTTCTTTTTTATTTATTTATTTTTCTGGTAATCATTTTTTACCATTATTGAAAGTTAATTTATTTTCTAAAAATATGCATGTGGTGTCTTCTAAAACTTCAAGTTTATATGATTTCTAATTTTTTTAATAAAGTACTTATTAATTTTTTGATAATTTTAATAAAATATAATTTTAAAAATTGGAATTGCAATAGCTTAAATGATAATCACCAGAGAATAATGGATTTGGGTGAGAAAAAAAAAATAGAAGAAAAGAAGTAAAAGAGAGGGAAAGAAGAAAAGAAGTAAAAGAGAGGAAAAGAAAGAAGAAAAAAATGTAAACGGTAAAAATATGATTAGCAATTTACTAATAAATGCAAAAAAAAAAAAAAATAGAGCAGAAATATAAATTTTGAAAATGAAAGATAAATATCTTTGTACCCGGTCAGTTATAGAAAAAACTCCATGTTTCAATTGGCCCAAATATTTCCACCTTCAAGCCCATATTAAAAACTAACATTCTCTTTTTTTTTTTTCCCTTTTTTTTTCAAGCATAAAAGGAATTCTGTTTTTTCCAAGTAAAAAGAAAAAATATATATATTCTCACGTAAACTCAGACTCGGTTTCTAACGTTCTACTCATTCGCGGAGGATGAAATTAATTGCATTAACTACTATCTTCCTTAAATTCTTATATTGTTATTTGAAATACGAGAACTGCAATATTTTTTTTTTTCAGTTTAAGCCCTTCACACCTACTAACTTTGAAGTTACCTATAATTTTGAAGCTGTGGTTTCTAATTATGCCATTTCTTTTTTTAGTTTAAACATATTATAATTTAGTAAAAAATATAATTATTTTACATAATGATGAGTACAAGTGGACCACTGGGTATATATTAATTTGTTTCTGTTTCCGTTAATTATCTAATATATATTTTTACAACACCCTTATTTATATAAATTGAGAGTCACAAAAAAGAATTGAAATATTTTAAGACACTGGACAAAAACAGGGGACAAAGTTTGACACCACTTGCAATACTGGAAAAATTATAAACGTAGTCGATGGACGGTGTTGTTTTTTTCTTCAATATTAATTTGTAGAAAAAAAAAATTGAAAGAAAAAAGAAAAGTGGGTTAGATCCATGAAAGTGCCTTTCGATTTGAAACCAGCAATAATATCATAGGCCCGCCCAAATTTGAAAATGACCCACATGATAGGATCTTCCCCCACAAGTAGCCCAATTTGAGGAACGTGTGACTGTCAAACCTAGATCCATGGTTTATTTTTCCACACTGGCCTTTTTTCCCTATGTTAATCGCACAAATCTCATTTTTTGTTTTTTTTCTTTGTTTTGATCGCACAAATCTCAATTTAAAAGTGTCGGTCGCTAATATCACACCAAGTATACACCCCTCAGAGGGAAAACAAAAATGAAAAAATAAAATAAAATAAAAAATCTCTGAATCTTAATTATTGTAATAAAAAGAAGACATATTTGTAGCTTTTCCTCGGAATGACGTGGATGTTTTGTTAGCGGCCCCATTGCCTTAATTAATAATCTTATTTATATTAGAAATTATTAATTCTGTAGATTTTCTTTTTGATGGAATATCATTTATGCAGATCATATGCATGATTATGTTAGGGATCAAAATGGAACTCAATCTTTGTTAAGCAATATATGCAGTTACTGGTACAGCTTATGTATCACTAAGAAATATCTCAGAATCTAAAATCATAATGTAGTTTAATTTTAATTACCAAAGAAATTAGAGATGATAGAAGGATTTGGTAAGGTGGAGAAGTAGCAGAGGCAAGTGCAACTGAATCTGAAGGAGAAAGACATAATAGCGAGATAAGGACTGCACGTGGTTGAAAATAAGCCTGGATATTATGATAGTGATGAGTCAAAACTAAGCCCATTTGCACGTGTATACTGTCCTACTACTTCTATTTCTACTTTTTCTACCAATCGAAGAGAAAGAAACTAATTTTTTAAAATTTGAAAGCTGTTTTTAAATATATTTAAATAATTATTTAAGAATATATAAGATTTTCAAAAATAATTTTAATAAAAACTAAAAAGAAAAAAGCTATATAGAAGTAGAAATAAAAACTAGGTCGAACTAGACCGTAGTACTTAGTACAAACTACATAGTCTGTGCCACTTTGGATATTGTACATGTTTACAACCTCGAGGCCCAAAGGGTCAAATCTTTGAATGCCGTCGTCTGGTTTCTTCATGGGTCCAATTCCAAAGACCTCCCATCTCCTTTCTCTCTATTCCCTTATTGCCCTTCTCTCCCCACTGTCGGCGAGAGCGAGAGAGAAAGAAATAAATAAAAAATAAAGTTTAGTTTTTGGTATTATTCAATAAAAACGCTGAGCTGTTTGTCTGTACTTGGCCTTTACAAACATATCTTATACTTTGATCTCCTTCTTCCAATTAACTTCCACGCTCCTTCCAAATGTGTGCCAAAACCAATGTCGTTCCTCTCAATCTCTTTCTTTTCCTCCTTATATAAACCTTTCCCTCATCTAACCTCTTAATTACAATTCACAACCCCAATTTTCTTTCTCTCTCCATTTCTCTTCTCTCTTATCCTTGCCAGTACTGAAACATGTCGGCTTCCACTTCCCTCGCGATCTCTCCCAGAAAGCTTCGATCTGATTTGTACTCTTATGCGTACGGCCAAGAAGATTCAAACACCCCATTAGTGGTTAGCGTTCTTGCTTCTCTCATTGAGAGAAGCATGGCTAGGAACCAGAGGATCGCCAAGAATTGTAGCTCATTGTGTTTGTCCAGAGACGCAAAGACTCGGATTTTTGATTGCCATGAAACCCCGGACATGACGATTCAGAGCTATTTAGAACGAATTTTCAGATACACTAAAGCAGGGCCTTCGGTTTATGTGGTTGCTTATGTCTATATTGATCGGTTTTGCCAAACAAATCCTGGGTTTCGAATAAATGTTAGAAATGTTCATAGGCTTCTCGTTACTACTATCATGGTGGCTTCTAAGTATGTCGAGGACATGTGAGTGTTTAATTTTTTTGTTTTTTTCACCGTTTCTTTCTCTGTTCTCTTTTAATGACACATTTTCAATCTAATCTGCTTTTGGTTAATTATTTGGGATTTTGTTGTCTGTGCAGGAATTTTAGAAATTCTTACTTTGCAAGAGTTGGGGGATTAACGACGGACGATTTGAACAAGTTGGAGTTTGAGTTTTTGTTCTTGATGGGATTCAAATTGCACGTGAATGTGAGTGTGTTCGAGAGCTATTGTTGTCATTTAGAAAGAGAAGTTAGCATTGGAGGAGGTTACCATATAGAGAGGACATTAAGATGCGCAGGGGAAATCAAATCAAAGAAGAATGAAGAAAGAAGATATAATATGCAAATAGCTCGTGTTATGTTGTAGACTTTTGAGTTTATTTATTTATTATTATTATTATTATTTCTTTTTAGTATGTTTGCCTGCCATGGAATTGGTGGTATGACAATTCTTGTGTACAAATCAATATATGCTATGCTCAAAGGCAAAAGCAGAATGATGTAAAAATGTTGTGGTTTTCTTTTTTTTGGCAACGAATGAAATAGCATGACTTTTTGCTCGAAATTTCAAGATTTATGAAAAATACTGTCTCATTCAAATTGAATTGCTTTGTAAAATATTAGACTACTTCTGTGAATGTAACCACTTTAATATAATCTCATTTATAAGGAAATCTCACATTTTTATTTTGGTATTATAAGGAATTCTCATATTATTATTTTTGATGAATACACTTGAGAATCGTGTGACCATGCAAGGGAATTAAGCCTAAGAGAATGTGACATATTTGGTCAGAAAATATGCTTATATGAAATTTTTGTAACACTTTGCAAATTGGTTTGATGTCTTTTTCTTCGTTTTGCTTGAGATATATTGAAACTTAAAATATACGTCATTTCTTTTCTTCAATCTTTTAAATAAAGATTGGAGAAAATATTATTTTTGGCTATAAAGTTGTTTCCCACAAACCCCCTGAGTTAGCTGAGAGATTAAAGCACTGGAGTGGGGATTCGACATGGCTAAGGGAAAAGGGTAGAGAATGATGGAGTGGAGAAGTGATGCACAATGCGTGGTCAACCAAAATCTGTCCATGGAAGAGCTTTGTTGCTGGAATTCTCGGAATAAACTTTTTTGGTTGAAACAACGATTTAAATCTCTATGGAATCTAGAGTGGATTGGTAGGGACACTAATAAAATGGCGGATTAAGCAGCCAAATGATCCTTACAAAGCCTTGATAATTTTATTTTTGATGAATTTTCTTTTGAAGTTTTGCCTCCTATTGTTAGTACTCAATTACCAAGTTTTATTTATTTATTTATTTTTATTTTGAGAATATAAGCAATTACCAAGTTATTTCTTCTTCCTTCATGTAAGACTGATTTTATTTTATTTTTGGTGAAATAAGCATTATCTCAAATTATCAAAAAAAGAAGGAAAGTGAAGAATAGTCCATAGCCTTTGATTTCATCTAGTAACATATTATTTACTATAAAGTCAAAATGAAAGCCTGCATCAAAATTTTAATATGAATAACATTAATAAATTATTATTAAAAAATTAGGAAGGACTAAGAAGAGCCATTTGCAAAGCATCTAAGAATTAAAGCAAAAAATTGACATTCTCTTTTGATGATGATTCCTATGGGAACATTTTATGTCATTGATAGTTATGATTAACACACTATCCTGTAGTATCACCATACGACAAATTCACAAATTTTAGGAGAAAAGAGAGAAAGGAGCTAGGATTAAAAAAAAAAAACAATTGAAGCAGTTGATTTCTATATTCGAAATTTAGAGGTGAAAGACCAACATGTTGTCCTTTGGAAAGGCACCTAAAACTTAATTTAAGGGAACTGATTGATGATATAATTGGGCATTACTGGTAGGTACAGGATGACTGACTAAAATCATTTCTTCTTGAATAGACTGACTAAACATCATTTACTTCTTTTTTTTTTTTTGGTAATAAACATCATTTACTTCTTGATTCTTTTTTCTTATTGTATAATATATAAATCTTTGTTTATAAATTATGGTAATAATTAGAGATTTTTTTTGGTCGAATGGTAATAATTAGAGATTGAGCTGTGATGGGTGTACCTTTTTCTTTTTTCTTTCCTTCTTTATTTTAAGAAATGGGTGCACTGTTTGAAGTGCCCCTCCAACTTCCGTACGCATATATATATATATATCATGATTCATGTATCAGAAGTATTTTATATTTTGGTCATATTTTAATATATATATATATAGTATTTGTAGAATTTTTTTTCTTAAAAGTTAAATTAATTGATAACAAAATAAACAAAACAGTTCAACCCCAATTACCGAAAAAATAAAGAAAAGAAAAAAAGAAAACCCCTGAAATAATGAGAGGATGATTTTTCTTTTTCTTTTTATTTTTTTTGCTTTGAAAAATGAGAGGGTGTTCGGGTACACAGCCTTATTGCATCACATCTAAACTGAAGTAGTAGACTGTAAAAGTAACAGATGATACTAGAAGAATTAATTATTAATTTTTAAAATTAAATTTTTTCACTAAATTTTTTACATTCAATTTATATAATTATTATTTTAAAATTTAAAAAAAATTACAATTTTATATAATTTAATTAAATTTACAAATTTTATCAATTTATAAACCAAATGCATAATAAATTATTTTCAAAATTAATTTATTCATTTGTAATCATATCAAAAATTAAAAAAAAAATTGAATTCTTTTAATGTTTTTTAATTGTTGCTATGATTAAAAATAAAAATAAATCAATTTTGAAAATAAATCAATTTTGAAAGATTTCTAAATTGATATAATTTATAAATTTTAATTAAATTCAATAAAAATATAATTTTTTTTTTAAAGTATAAAGTATCAATTGCACAAATTAATTATAGAAATTCATATGTAAACAAATTTAATTTTAAAAAGTACTAAAATATATTAAGACTTAAAAAAAATAGCTAATTACATGGTCTAGGAAAGTAATAATAACACTAACATTCAATATTTTCTAAATACTAATGATATATATATATATTTTGGTAGAAATATACTAATCATATATATAGAACACATATTGAAATATGATGTATTAAATTTTGGCCAAAATGGAAGACCCACTTTTTATAGTTATTAAAGATTCTGCAGAAGTAAAAATGAATTACAATGTTTAACATTTGTTGATGAGTTTGATGTATGTAGGGATATGCGGTGACAGAAATTGGATAAAATGTCATGAATTCATAAAAAAATAATAATAATAATAATAATGAAAATGGGCCCCATAATACCAAATGAATTTAATTTTTTTCTGCTGGAATTGCTTTATTATTATTATTATTAACTTTTTAATTATATGCCGCTTTATCTCTTTTTTTTCCTTTTTTTCTTGTAATTCTCCGGCTTTATCTCTTGCTAGCTAGTGGAATACTAGAATGGTATGATTGCATATATAGCAGTACAAACAATCCTAATTTTTTTTCCATTTATTAATGGAATTTTAAATACTCCCCCTTCCGTACACAAACTAAACCCATAGGATGCGATTGACACGAGGAATAAAAGAGAATAACGAAATTGGACTATACTATCTCTCTCCTTTTTGGTGCTGTCAATCACCAGATTAAAATATACGGTGCACTATCTTATCCTTTTGAGAGAAATATATGATATTTTTTCTAAAAACACAGGATAATAAAGACGGATTTGGATTAGTGACCTTGAGGCTTCCAGATCTACAGGTACGTAGCTGCCTCCTTTCCAACCATTTTCTTCGATGATGGTCTCCGACAATTGTCTCCAATGGATCGCCAGTCATATTCTCTGATGATGATCTCCGGATGGATGTTGTTTCTGGCAAAACTCTCGACCATTTTCCTTGTTTAATGGTGAAATCAAAAGCAGTGCTGAATTAAAAAACGAGAAGCTTGAAGGCGATTTGGAAGACGAAAGATTGGAAAGCTGAAACAATCTAGGACTATTGTTGTTGTTCTTGGTGGGAGTTATAGAGACATTGCATTGAAGGACTATAAGGCAAAAATCTCCAATAATTTTTACCTGTCGTTTTTGTTCTGAGCTCTTTTTTTTAGATGAAGTTATAGAATGGGTATTTCCAGTTTTCATTTTGTTGAATTGGGATTGGTTGTTTCGTGTGGCATATATGTTTAATCAAGTCAAGCTAGAAATAGATATGATTGTCTGGAAATTTTGTTGATTTCAGCTCGTTTTTTGGAAAGTAAACAAATTTAAAAGAAAGAAGGTTAATTGATGGCCTGCAAATACATACTTGTATTGTGTAAGGATATAATGAATATGCTGAACTTTTTGGCTTTAAACTTAAATAAAGAAGGTTGGTTTATGGCCTGCAAAAAAAATATAAATTTGGTTTTAATTTTTTATATGAACAATTCGGATATGTGTATCAATTATGTTTATTACATTTTATCAATTTTATTTGAATATATTATAATTTATTTTGGATTTTTATGTTTTTATTTAAATTAATAATTTAAATAATATTTCAAAAAAGATATATTATTTTAATATTTTAATAAATTAAATATAATACAATAATATATTATTCTAAACACAATATATTATATTTTATATTTAATTTACGACTGTACGCGATAATATTAAATATATTAAATTTTGTTCTATCCAATCCAATTTTATCACCTATATCCAATTCAACAGCCCACAGTATTTTTATATTTTCTGACTAAAAAATTAACTAAAAGCCAAAATTATAATCCCAGCACAAAAATAAAAAATAATTTTAGAAAGCAAGGGATGGGAAACAAAAAAAAAAATGGGGACTAATTTTCTAAATACAAGCATGTAAATCCTATACGTGTAAAATTCACAAAGTTATCTGAAAAGTTTAATACTCCAAAAAGTACCAATGATTTCCTCCAAAAGATGGAAAAATGTGACATAGGAAAAAAGAAGCGAGTGTGTGCCTGTGCCTATAATTCGATAAAAAAAACATATGATTATCTTTATGGTTCGGCGGTATGACCACTTTCCGAATGGCTAAGACAATTTGGATTTTAAAATCTGAAAACAATTCATAAAACAACTATTAATATTCTCTCCCATTCCAACAATTAATTAATCTCATATTATTTTGAAATATATATTTAATTTTTTCAGACAATTCTCTATTCTCTTTCTATGATCTCATACTAACATATATAAACACTATCGTGCATTGATTATATAAAAAAAAAAACTATCGTGCAGATAATATTGGGAAACATTATGCTTGGAATCTGAATTTATTGAGTATATGCTCAGATTCAGGTTTCAATTAGCCAATCCATTCCATTCCTTCTGAGAATCCGAGCTGAAACATGCTTTGGAAGCTTTTTGTATATTGTTCTTGAAAATGCAGGATTCACCTGCCTCCTTGATTTGTAGCAGTACACTTCTGATTGTACATATGTTTAATTTGAATGATAGTTTGTGATTAATTCTTGATTGTGGAAAATTTTGGATTTTTCCAGGAGAGTCGTATTTGAGCTCAATTATTGAGAGACAAACTATATCTTATTTGATATTCTGATAGGTCTCGTCTGATTTTTTATTTTTTTTTATTTCTCAGTGCGCGCCGAGTGAAGATATATTCTTTTTATTTCTCCATGCTCTTGAAAGCATGCGCCATATAATACAAAACAGAAGAGAAAACTTTAAAATATAATTCTACATTTTGCTTTCAGCGCCTTTCTTTTAAGTATAAAATACATAATATTATGGAGGCAATGATAGAGGTTTCTCTTCTTTATTACTGTGATTTAAAAAATAGAAAAAAAGAAGAAGGAAATTTCATAACGATAGAGGAAGGAACACATGCATTTAGAGACAAAATAATTATAAGGTTATTATATGTTAATTGGACAAATTGTATTTAGTTAAAGAGACATGTGATCGTATAAGATCCAGTTTATGCTTCCAGGTTCATGACCATTCATAATTTCATACCTACCATCAACTTATATTGATTTAATTAGTCGGTTCAGTTATTTTCTCAAATAAAGATTGGACTCATTTGTGTCTGGGCAAGATGTTGGATAAATCATACGGAGAGAAATAAGAGTTGGGTGACCAGAGTCTGTCAAAATGCTGCTGATGTTTCTTGGAAGAAGATAATAAATTCAAAACTATAGTCAGCTATTACTTTTAACTCAGATATGTCGTTTCTATTTTTTATTAAACAAAAATCCAAACCCTTCCTGTCAGTCCATTTTATTAAATAAATTTAATACATTTAAAGGGAAGAGATGCTTTTCGAGTTAACTTCACTTATTAATAATAATAATAATAATAATCTTTACCGATAATCTTTTGCCAGTTGTTATAAATGATTTCTTCAGTACTAATTTTGTTAATACAATCCCTACATAAATAATGGAATTAATTCGCTAGAAGAATCTTTGAAAAAACAATTAATAAAAAATATTTATTTTGAGGGGATGCGAGCTGCTTGGATGTGTTTGTGAATTTGGATTTCTGCAGCAAATCTAAATAAAAGATGGAACGACCAAAAGGGCCCTATCTAAAAACTAGCACCGACCACATGTTTATTGAGTTCAAAAGCCCAATGAGTAGTCCATAATGGCTCGGGCTAAAATTGTAAAAATATGAGATGGGCCAAGACGGAAGTTTTTTCAACATTGGACGGGCCTTATGGATGCCTTAAGAGCCTTTAAATCATGGCCTTTATTTTTTTGGGTCATTCCTTAAATAATTAAGAAATAATTACAGTAACAAAAAATTAAATGGTATGAAATAGACTCCATAATTAGAATATTCAGGACACTTGGCTCCACTTTTGTATAATATGTTTGTATAATTTTTATAATTATACAAACATAATTACATTTATACAACAAGTATGTATTTTAATTGTACAAATATATACTAATTGAAGACTCAAAAAGGCTGAAATTTCATGTCACTATTTGGTGACAATTAGTAATTATTTTAGGCAATTAAGATTCAAATATATACTGGTTTTTTATAATTCCAGTTAAGAATTATATTTATACAATTATTATAATTTTTTTGATATTTTTGCAAGACATTAATGTTAAAATAAAAGCCGTATATTTCTGGATGACTTTTTGTATAATGTACTTCGAACTTTCAGTCTGCATTCCACTTGTTTATATAAATAGTAAATACCATACAAGGGAACAAATAACATCATTAATAAAAAATACAAACAATGCTTATAGGTGCAATTAAATTATTAATTAGGAGCTTCATTCACTCCGTTTCATTTCACCGACAACCAATTTGTCCAATCTGTTTTATTTTTCCCTTCCACTGGACCCTGAAAAGTAATAAGAAGCTTTCTCTATTATTATTAGTATTATTATATCTGTGTGATAGTGAAAACCACGTGAAAAGCCGCCTGAGCTATAATAGTCAGTGGATTAACCAATAAACCAATGTTTAAGCTCTTTAATTGTCTCTATAAAGACAAAATCTCATCAGATCACAAAGTTTCAATCAAATAACATCATCACCATGAAAAATGTGGTCTGGATCATTATAATTACTCCATTTTCGCCAAATATTAGGTGCTGTTGTTCTCGAATGATGTGGACACGCACGTGGTCGTGGTTTCATTCCGACCGTACGATCTACCTTAGGCTTATGGATCAGGTTTGATTCAAACTGTCTACAACCACCATTAACGGCAACGTTGTCGAGAACATTTATATTTCGCTTTCGTTGAGAAGTGAAAATGAAAAAAACTCAAAAAACCGCAAATCTTGTATTACGTACATCCTGAAATCGGGGGTCTTTAGCTCAATGAATCTATCATACACGCCAAATACTTAAGTTCCTTGTGGGACCAAAAATCTCCGACTGACCCAGGGCCAAGAAACTTTTTCTTTAATTTCTAGAATAATATTATCCCTATGTTAATTCAAGAAATATATAGACAATTGAATTTAAGAAAAAAGATCAATTAAGAAAGACTTGCGACCATTTCTTGGCTCAAATTAATGTTTTTAATTTTTTATAAGTCAAAAGAAAATCACGTGAAGCTTTACCTAATAATTGATTCAAAACGTATAGTACTAAAAGAAAATAAGACCAGTATGGATTTTATTTTGAATCATAATTGCCTACAAAATTTACTATTTGTCTCAATTTTCGGTTGAATCTACAGATATGACAAGTATTAATTGGTATCCAAAAATTCTATGTTAATAGTATATAAACGCGCGGTCAGTTAATTGCTCCGTTAAAGGGTCAATAGTAGCATGTTAAGGATGGAACAAGAATCAACGCGGCCAAGCTTTTCTGATACTTTCAAATTAATAATTGAAACAAATGAAGCTAAATTTAAAAAGTAAAAGAAAAAAAAAGAAATGAACTTCATATTCAGTTTTTTATAGACATTTTGGCATCCGTTTCAAATAGATATTAAAATATTATTTATTATAAAGTTCAGACATGCAAAAAAAAAAAAATTCATGTTCGTTTTTTTATAGACATTTTGGCATTGCCTATTTATACTTCAAATAGATATTAAAGTTATATTTATTATAAAGTTCAGACATACAAAAAGAAATGAACTTCATGTTCATTTTTTTATAGACATTTTGGCATCGGCCATAGATATTAGAGTTATATTTATTAAAGTTCAAACATACATACATGTTGCTTCAGACATTCACGGAAAAATAGCAAAATTGCCACAATTTTCACACTTCATGCCTATACAACAAAGAACAATATCCTATGCGTGTCATATTTATTAACTTTTGGTTTCTAACAATATAAAAGTTTATTAATTAATAGTAAATAAATTAAAAATATTTTTTAATTATAATAAAATAATATCATATCATTTATATATCTACAATTTAATAAACTAATATAAAATTACAAAATATTAATAGTCCATATCCTTTTTACTTGTAAGTTTGAAAATCAAATATAATATTAATTAAACCCGTCCATTGAACCTTAGTGAAGAATACGTGAAGGGAAATGCTTATATTTGGAAATTGAAACTCAAATTCTCATATTTCTATAATATAATAGTTGAAAAAGAGATCAAAATATCGATTGGCTTGAAATATGGAAAACGGCACGTGGCTTTAAATAACTGGACGCATTAGAATGATGCCCTCTCCTTCTCCCTCTATAAATAACGACTAGTTTATCCACAAGTTCATCGACAACAGCAGCCTGCAGCGAAGACAATTGCCACAGAATCCATCTGCAGTTGTCTTGTAAGCGCTAGCGATCGACTAGCTATGGCTCTCGTTGGTCCACATTCGTGGTTTATTTTCACTCTACTAGCTTTGCCTTGTTTGCTTATGAACCCTATCTCTTGCTTCAAACCCAAGCTCTTTTATAATGTCTCAGAGTATAAGTCTCAATCCAGTTGGTCCGCTGCGGGTGCAACCTGGTACGGGGGCGCCAACGGCGCTGGAAGTGACGGTAATGTCGGATTAAGATTGAACTGATACGAGACTAACTATGTTTATATATACATAGTTGTTCTAACATATATGTATGAATTTTAATTAATTAAAATTGGTGTTTGTATGCAGGGGGTGCCTGTGGATATGGAAACGCTGTAGAGCAAGCACCATTCTCTTCGTTGATAACGGCTGGTGGGCCATCCCTGTACGAATCTGGCAAAGAATGTGGAGCTTGTTACCAGGTCTGCATGCACTTCATTAATTAATTTAATATTATGGAATGAAACTCTGCGAGTCTAAAAAGTAAAATTAACGTGGCGTTATGTATATGTGGGCCCGTAATTTCAGGTAAAATGCACAGCGAGTGTGAACGCAGCATGCTCGGGTAAAGCTGTGAACGTGGTGATAACGGACGAGTGCCCTGGTTGCGTTTCGGAGTCTGTTCATTTTGATTTAAGCGGCACTGCTTTCGGAGCCATGGCGCTTCCTGGCCAGGCCGATCAACTGCGGAATGCTGGACTCCTGCAGATTCAATATCAAAGGTATTTAATTACGTCTATCTTTTATTTGTATGCGTAATAATAATAATAATTTATTTATTTTTTCACTTTAATTTTGATACTGTCACTGTTTCCATTGTCAACGTACGAGTTACTAATTTGATTTTTATTTTCATTAATTAAAAAGTAATGGGGTTTTATGTAAATTACAAAATGCAGAGCAAAATGCAGCTATCCAGGGAAGACGATAACGTTCCGAGTGGACGCAGGGTCCAATCCAAACTACTTTGCCGCTCTGATAGAATACGAAGACGGAGACGGAGACCTAGCTTCGGTGGACCTGAAAGAGGCAGTGGACTCAGACTCATGGCGTCCCATGCAGCAGTCATGGGGTGCTGTTTGGAAACTCGACGCCGGTTCTACTTTACAAGCCCCTTTCTCCATTCGACTGACGGCGTTAGAGTCCGGCAACACCATTATCGCAAACAATGTCATTCCTGCTGGTTGGAACCCTGGTCAAACTTATAGATCCCTCGTCAACTTTGCCACCTAAATATTATATATATATATAAATATATATGTGTCTCTTTAATTTCCATATTTGATATGCTTTTTGAAGGTTAACCTTGCAAAAGTCAACTTATTAATTAGCACGACTTGGGTTTGTCTTCGCGCAATATATAATTAGATATATAAATTAAAAAGTGGCTCTCCTTTGTGGAAAAATATATGTTTGTTTGCTCTTTTTTTCTTCGTTTTTTCTTCCCTTCGTACATTATATAATCATTATTTCTTAATTTGGCAAAACTAGTATCATCTAACATGAACTGTATATACGAGATGTTCGTAGACAAATGCAAATTAACTCCAATATCATTATGAATGGAAAAATAGTATTTGTAATAATTAATTCAGTGACTGTCCAAAACGTTCATTTTCTTAAAATTAGAGTTTTAAATAAAAAAATTAATACATAATTTAAATTGTGTCAATTAGCAATTATTATATCGATAATGGCTCCAATAATAAAGTTTTGATTCTTAGTTTGAATTTCTCACTGCTTCTAAAAATAATAATAATAATACTAATAATAAAATTCTAGAAAGTTTATCTTATTTGAACAAAGTTCTAATTTCGCTTATCAATTCTTTTACATAGCCAATTAAACATTCTAAAACCTTATTTTAGTTTCTAGAATATGATGAAGAGTACTTACATAAAAGGGTATATTAACACACACGAGGCATTTACCAAAAACCAAAAAAAAAAAAAAATGAGGCTGAGGCTGAGGCTGAGGCCCTGCGGATGGACGCGATAACGATTTATCTGGCATAAATGGAACTGAGCAATTGGGTCCCAATCTAACATTTCTTTCGGTAATAAAATAACCCTCTCTAAGTCCAGATCTAACTTGAACATATACATATACTGCCATGGATGAAATTTTTTTATATGCAACTAGTACATATCATATGTAATATTTATATATTGCGTTTTACATTATTATAAATTTCTGAATTAATATTACAGTACCACAAATAATACAGCTTAACATTTACATATAATAGTTTATCGTAGTGGATAGCATTGTTGCCCCTCGCTGCCACACATTGACTGAGATATGAATATGAAGGACAAAGAGGAGAGAGGGATAGGCAAGTACAAAGGAAAAAGACATTCTTTCTATCCAGGAATTAATGGGGAATTCTGTTTTCGGTTATAATAGGCAATAGGTAATGCCATGAAGCAGTATACATTTGCATCCGCAGCAGCCATAACACCCACAGTGATCTCTGAGCACAGCACACACACAGTACACCCATTTTCTGATCATCATTTGGTAGATAACATCAAATCTATATCTCTATTGCTTGAATCGACTAAAGTTTCACCATGTTTAGCTAATTTAGATTTAATAACTTATAAAACATTCTTTAGCAGCCTCCCAAAAGAAAAAGACGAAGAGAAAATTAATGTATAAGAAAGAAAAAATAAGGAAAGAGAGGGAATGTGTGTAGGGGTTGGCTGAGATATGAATATGAAGGACAAAGNAAAAGAAAAAGATGAAGAGAGAATTAATGTATTAGAAAGAAACAATAAGGAAAGAGAGAGTGTGTGTAAGGGTTGACTTAGATATGAATATGAAGGACAAAGAGGAGAGAGGGATAGGCAAGTACATAGGAGAAAGACATTCTTTCTATCCAGGAATTAAAGGGGAGTTCTGTTTTCAGTTATAATAGGCAATAGGCAATGCCTTGAAGCAGTATACATTTGCATCCGCAGCAGCCTTAACGCCCAGGGTGTTCTCTGAGCATAACACACACACAGCACACCCATTTTCTAATCATCATTTGGCAGATAACACCAAATCTATATCTCTATTGCTTGAATCGACTAAAGTTTCCCCATGTTTAGCTAATTTAAATTTAATAACCTATAAACATTCTTTAGCAGCCTCCCAAAAGAAAAAGATGAAGAGAGAATTAATGTATTAGAAAGAAACAATGAGGAAAGAGAGAGTGTGTGTAGGGTTTGGATGAGATATGAATATTGATATGGCGATTTTTCGGAAGTTGTCCCTACATCCTTGAAGCTACGACCAAGCCCTGTAAAATAAATAAAAACTAGTCAAAGGGGTGCCGGTGTGGGGACCGGCGTTTCCTCTCCGATGCTTAAGTCAGCCATTGAACTCATAGGTATATAAATAACTTAAAATAACATGGAAAAATAAAGGGAAACGAGGTAGAGAAAATTGGATAAAGGGAGGTGTTTTAGCTCCAGCGGTACTGTTCGGCCAGTTCCGTGAACAGTGCCACCTCCACCTGGCCATGCCTCAAGAACACCAAAAAAGACAAGAAACTTAGATGGGAGAGATCCAAGAAATGGTGGCTCCTAGGTTTCCCAAAAGTAAAAAATGATCCATTCTTACCTTGTCTTTTTCCTTTTTATACCATTTTCCGATGACCAATATTCAAACCCTAAATGAGCTCCCTTAGATGAGTGACACCTAGCCCTATTCTCATAAGTCCTTGGGCTTAGGGTTTTGTATGTAATGGATGCCTGGCCCACCACAATAGTTGGGTATTTGTGCATTGCCCAAATAGTAGGGTATTATGTCCGTTGGCCAAACATACCCACAACAAATATGAAGGACAAAGAGGAGAGAGGGGTAGGCAAGTACAAAGGAGAAAGACATTCTTTCTATCCAGAAATTAATGGGGAGTTCTGTTTTCGGTTATAATAAGCAATAGGCAATGCCTTGAAGTAGTATACATTTGCATCCGCAGCAGCCTTAAAGCCCAGGGTGTTCTCTAAGCACAGCACACATACAGCATACTCATTTTTTGATCATCATTCGGCAGATAACAACAAATCTATATCTTTATTGGTTGAATCGACTAAAGTTTCACCATGTTTAGCAAATTTAAATTTAATAACCTATAAAACATTCTTTAGCAGCCTCCCAAAAGAAATATACGAAGAGAGTATTAAGGTATAAGAAAGAAAAAATAAGGGAAGAGAGAGAGAGTGTATGTAGTGGTTCGCTAAGATATGAATATGAAGGACAAAGAGGAGAGAGAGATAGGCAATTGCATAGGAAAAAGACATTCTTTCTATGCAGGAATTAATGAAGAGTTCTGTTTTCGGTTATAATAGGCAATAGGCAATGCCATGAAGCAGTATACATTTGCATCCGCAGCAGCTTTAACGCCCACAGTGATCTCTGACCACAGCACACACACAGTAAACCCATTTTTTGATCATCATTTGGTAGATAACATCATCTCTATTGCTTGAATCGACTAAAGTTTCACCATGTTTAACTAATTTAGATTGAATAACTTATAAAGCATTCTTTAGCAGCCTCCTAAAAGAAAAAGACGAAGAGAAAATTAATTTATAAGAAAGAAAAAATAAAGAAAGAGAGGGAATGTGTGTAGGGGTTGGCTGAGATATGAATATGAAGGACAAAGAAGAGAGAGGGATAGGCAATTACATAGGAAAAAAACATTCTTTTCTATCCAGGAATTAATAGGGAGTTCTATTTTCGGTTATAATAGGCAATAGGCAATGCCATGAAGCAGTATACATTTGCATCAGCCGCCCAGGGTGTTTTCTGAGCACAGTACACACATAGCACACTCATTTTCTGATCATCATTCGGCAGATAACATCAAATCTATGTCTTTATTGCTTGAATCGACTAAAGTTTCACCATGTTTAGTTAATTTTAATTTAATAAGCTATAAAACATTCTTTAGCAGCCTCCCAAAAGAAAAAGACGAAGAGAGAATTAATGTATAAGAAAGAAAAAATAAGGAAAGAGAGAGAGTGTGCGTAGGGGTTGACTTAGATATGAATATGAAAGACAAAGAGGAGAGAGGGATAGGCAAGTACAAAGGATAAAGACATTCTTTCTATCCAGGAATTAATGGGGAGTTTTGTTTTCGGTTATAATAGGCAATAGGCAATGCCTTGAAGCAGTATACATTTGCAACCGCAGCAACCTTAACGCCAACAATGATCTCTGAGCACAGCACACAAACAGTACACCCATTTTCTGATAATCATTTGGTAGATAACATTAAATCTATATCTCTATTGCTTGAATCGACTAAAGTTTCACCATATTTAGCTAATTTAGATTCAATAACTTATAAAGCATTCTTTAGCATCCTCCCAAAAGAAAAAGATGAAGAATAAATTAATGTATAAGAAAGAAAAAATAAGGAAAGAGAGGGAATGTGTGTAGGGGTTGGCTGATATATGAATATGAAGGACAAAGAAGAGAGAGGGATAGGCAATTACATAGGAGAAAGACATTCTTTCTATCCAGGAATTAATAGGGAGTTCTGTTTTCGGTTATAATAGGCAATACGCAATGCCATGAAGCAGTATCCATTTGCATCAACAGCAGCCTTAAAGCCCAGGGTGTTCTCTGAGCACAGTACACACACAACATACTCATTTTTTGATCATCATTCGGCAGATAAAATCAAATTTATATCTTTATTGCTTGAATCGACTAAAGTTTCACCATGTTTAGCTAATTTAAATTTAATAACTTAAAACACATTCTTTAGCAGCCTCCAAATAGAAAAAGACGAAGAGAGAATTAATGTATAAGAAAGAAAAAATAAGGACAGAGAGAGCATGTGTAAGGGTTAGCTGAGATATGAATATGAAGGACAAAGAGGAGAGAGGGATAGGCAAGTACACAGGAAAAATACATTCTTTCTATCCAGGAATTAATGCAGAATTCTGTTTTCGGTTATAATAGGCAATAGGCAATGCCATGAAGCAGTATACATATGCATCCGTAGCAGCCTTAACGCCCACAGTGATCTCTGAGCACATCACACACACAGTACACCCATTTTCTGATCATCATTTGGTAGATAACATCAAATCTATATCTCTATTGCTTGAATCGACTAAAGTTTCACAATGTTTAGCTAATTTAGATTTAATACCTTATAAAGCATTCTTTAGCAGCCTCCCAAAAAAAAAGACGAAGAGAAAATTAATGTATAAGAAAGAAAAAATAAGGAAAGAGAGGGAATGTGTGTAGGGGTTGGCTGATATATGAATATGAAGGACAAAGATGAGAGAGGGATAGGCAATTACATAGGAGAAAGACATTCTTTCTATCTAGTAATTAATAGGGAGTTCTCTTTTTGGTTATAATAGGCAATAGGCAATGCCATGAAGCAGTATACATTTGCATCATCAGCAGCCTTAATGCCCAGGGTGTTCTCTGAGCACAGTACACACACAGCATACTCATTTTTTGATCATCATTCGGCAGATAACATCAAATCTATATCTTTATTGCTTGAATCGACTAAAGTTTCACCATGTTTAGCTAATTTAAATTTAATAACATAAAACACATTCTTTAGCAGCCTCCCAATAGGAAAAGACGAAGAGAGAGTTAATGTATAAGATAGAAAAAATAAGGACAGAGAGAGCGTGTGTAAGGGTTGGCTGAGATATGAATATGAAGGACAAAGACGAGAGAGAGATAAGCAAGTACATAGGAAAAAGACATTCTTTCTATGCAGGAATTAATGGGGAGTTCTGTTTTCGGTTATAATAGGCAATAGGCAATGCCATGAAGCAGTATACACTTGCATCCGCAGTAGCCTTAACGCCCACAGTGATCTCTGAGCACAGCACACACACAGTACACCCATTTTATGATCATCATTAGGTAGATAACATCATCTCTATTGCTTGAATCTACTAAAGCTTCACCATGTTTAGCTAATTTAGATTTAATAACTTATAAAGCATTCTTTAGCAGCCTCCCAAAAGAAAAAGACGAAGAGAAAATTAATGTATAAGAAAGAAAAAATAAGGAAAGAAAGGGAATGTGTGTAGGGGTTGGCTGAGATATGAATATGAAGGACAAAGAGGAGAGAGGGATAGGCAATTACATAAGAGAAAGACATTCTTTCTATCCAGGAATTAATAGAGAGTTCTGTTTTCGATTATAATAGGCAATGGGCAATGCCATGAAGCAGTATACATTTGCATCAGCAGCAGCCTTAACGCCCAGGGTGTTCTTTGAGCATAGTACACACATAGCATACTCATTTTCTGATCATCATTCGGCAGATAACATCAAATCTATATCTTTAGTGCTTGAATCGACTAAAGTTTCACCATGTTTAGCTAATAAAAGTTTAATAACCTATAAAACATTCTTTAGCAGCCTCCCAAAAGAAAAAGACAAAGAAGGAATTAATGTATTAGAAAGAAAAAATAAGGAAATAAAGAGAGTGTTTGTAGGGTTTGGCTGATATATGAATATGAAGGTCAAAGAGGAGAGAGAGGGATAGGCAAGTACAAAGGAGAAAGACATTCTTTCTATCCAGAAATTAATGGGGGGTTCTGTTCTCGGTTATAATCGGCTATAGGCAATGCCATGAACAAGTATACATTTGCATTTGGAGCAACCTTAATGCCAACAATGATCTCTGAGCACAGCACACACACAGTACACCCATTTTATGATAATCATTTGGTAGATAACATTAAATCTATATCTCTATTGCTTGAATCGACTAAAGTTTCACCATGTTTAGCTAATTTAGATTTAATAACTTATAAAGCATTCTTTAGCAGCCTCCCAAAAGAAAAAGACGAAGATAAAATTAATGTATAAGAAAGAAAAAATAAGGAAAGAGAGGGAATGTGTGTAGGGGTTGGCTGATATATGAATATGAAGGACAAAGACGAGAGAGGGATAGGCAATTACATAGGAGAAAGACATTCTTTCTCTCCAAGAATTAATAGGGAGTTCTGTTTTCGGTTATAATAGGCAATAAGCAATGCCATGAAGCAGTATACATTTGCATCAGCAGCAGCCTTAACGCCCAGGGTGTTCTCTGAGCACAGTACACACAGAGCATACTCATTTTTTGATCATCATTCGGCAGATAACATCAAATCTATATCTTTATTGCTTGAATCGACTAAAGTTTCACCATGTTTAGCTAATTTAAATTTAATAACATAAAACACATTCCTTAGCAGCCTCCCAATAGAAAAAGACGAAGAGAGAGTTCATGTATAAGATAGAAAAAATAAGGACAAAGAGAGCGTGTGTAAGGGTTGGCTGAGATATGAATATGAAGGACAAAGAGGAGAGAGGGATAGGCAAGTACAAAGGAAAAAGACATTCTTTCTATCCAGGAATTAATGGGGAATTCTGTTTTCGGTTATAATAGGCAATAGGCAATGCCATGAAGCAGTATACATTTGCATCCGCAGCAGCCATAACCCCCACAGTGATCTCTGAGCACAGCACACACAGTACACCCATTTTTTGATCATCATTGGGTAGATAACATCAAATCTATATCTCTATTGCTTGAATCGACTAAAGTTTCACCATGTTTAGCTAATTTAGATTTAATAACTTATAAAACATTTTTTAGCAGCCTCCCAAAAGAAAAAGACGAAGAGAGAATTAATGTATAAGAAAGAAAAAATAAGGAAAGAGAGAGCGTGTGTAAGGGTTGGCTGAGATATGAATATGAAGGACAAAGAGGAGAAAGGGATATGCAAGTACAAAGTAGATATACATTCTTTCTATCCAGGAATTAATGGGGAGTTCTAGTTTCGGTTATAATCGGCTATAGGCAATGCCATGAACAAGTATACATTTGCATCCGGAGCAACCTTAACGCGAACAATGATCTCTGAGCACAGCACACACACAGTACACCCATTTTCTGATAATCGTTTGGTAGATAACATTAAATCTATATCTCTATTGCTTAAATCGACTAAAGTTTCACCATGTTTAGCTAATTTAGATTTAATAACTTATAAAGCATTCTTTAGCAGCCTCCCAAAAGAAAAAGACGAAGAGAAAATTAATGTATAAGAAAGAAAAAAAAAAAAAAAAAAAGGGAACGTGTGTAGGGGTTGGCTGATATATAAATATGAAGGTCAAAGACGAGATAGGGATAGGCAATTACATAGGAGAAAGACATTCTTTCTATCCAGTAATTAATAGGGAGTTCTATTTTTGGTTATAATAGGCAATAGGCAATGCCATGAAGTAGTATACATTTGCATCATCAGCAGCCTTAACGCCCAGGGTGTTCTCTAAGCACAGTACACACTTAGCTTACTCATTTTTTGTTCATCATTCGGCAGATAACATCAAATATATATCTTTATTGCTTGAATCGACTAAAGTTTCACCATGTTTAGCTAATTTAAATTTAATAACCTAAAACACATTTTTTAGCAGCCTCCCAATAGAAAAAGACAAAGAGAGAATTAATGTATAAGAAAGAAAAAATAAGGAAATAGAAAGCGTGTGTAAGGGTTGGCTGAGATATGAATATGAAGGACAAAGAGGAGAAAGGGATAGGCAAGTACAAAGTAGATATACATTCTTTCTATCCAGGAATTAATGGGGAGTTCTAGTTTCGGTTATAATAGACAATAGGCAATGCCATGAAGCAGTATACATTTGCATCTGCAGCAGCCTTAACGTCCAGGGTGTTCTCTGAGCACTGCACACACACAGCATACCCATTTTTTGACCATCATTCGGCAGATAACATCAAATCTATATCTTTATTGCTTGAATCGACTAAAATTTCACCATGTTTAGCTAATTTAAATTTAATAACCTATAAAATATTCTTTAGCAGCCTCCCAAAAGAAAAAGACGAAGAAGGAATTAATGTATTAGAAAGAAAAAATAAGGAAAGAAAGAGAGTGTTTGTAGGGTTTGGCTGAGATATGAATATGAAGGTCAAAGAGGAGAGAGAGGGATAGGCAAGTACAAAGGAGAAAGACAATCTTTCTATCCAGGAATTAATGGGGAGTTCTGTTTTCGGTTATAATCGGCTATAGGCAATGCCATGAACAAGTATACATTTGCATCCGGAGCAACCTTAACGCCAACAATGATCTCTGAGCACAACACACACAGTACACCCATTTTCTGAGAATCGTTTGGTAGATAACATTAAATCTATATCTCTATTGCTTGAATCGACTAAAGTTTCACCATGTTTAGCTAATTTAGATTTAATAACTTATAAAGCATTCTTTAGCATCCTCCCAAAAGAAAAAGACAAAGAAGGAATTAATGTATTAGAAAGAAAAAATATGGGAAGAGAGAGTGTGTGTAGGGGTTGACTGAGATATGAATATGAAAGACAATGAGGAGAGAAGGATAGGCAAGTATAAAGGAGAAAGACATTCTTTCTATCCATGAATTAATGGGGAGTTCTGTTTTCGATTATCATAGGCAATGCCTTGAAGCAATATACATTTGCATCAGCAGCACCCTTAACACCCAGGGTGTTCTCTGAGCACAGTACACACACAGCCTTAATGCCCAATGTGTTCTCTGAGCACAGCACACCCATTTTCTGATCATCATTAGGCAGATAACACCAAATCTATATCTCTATTGCTTGAATTGACTAAAGTTTCACCATGTTTAGCTAATTTAAATTTAATAACCTATAAAACATTCTTTAGCAGCCTCCCAAAGGAAAAGGACGAAAAGAGAATTAATGCATAAGAAAGAAAAAATAAGGAAAGAGAGAGAGTGTGTGTATGGATTTGCTGAGATTTGAATATGAAGGACAAAGAGGAGAGAGTGATAGGCAAGTACATAGGAGAAATACATTCTTTCTATCCGGGAATTAATGGAGAGTTCTTTTTTCGGTTAGAATAGGCAATAGGCAATGCCAAGAAGCACTATACATTTGCATCTGTAGTAGCCTTATCGCCCACAGTGATCTCTGAGCACAGCACACACACAGCACACCCATTTTCTGATCATCATTCGGCTGATAACACCAAATTTATATCTCTGTTGCTTGAATCGACTAAAGTTTCACAATGTTTAGCTAATTTAAATTTAATAACTTATAAAACATTCTTTAGCAACCTTCCAAAAGAAAAATACGAAGAGAAAATTAATGTATAAGGTCGAAAAAAATTAGGAAAGAGAAGGAATATGTGTAGGGGTTGGTTGAGATATGAATATGAAGGACAAAGAGGAGAGAGTGATAAGCAAGTACGTAGGAGAAATAAATTATTTCTTTCCAGGAATTAATGTGGAGTTCTGTTTTGGGTTATAATAGGCAATAGACATTGCTATGAAGCAGTATACATTTATATCCGTAGCAACCTTAATGCCCACAGTGATCTCTGAGCACAACACACCCATTTTCTGATTAAGAAAAAAATAAAAAATCACAATTGCAAGGGAAGTGCACACATAATGAAGCATGCTCTGGGAGAACCGTGACTTTAATTATGACAGACAAATGCCGAGGGGGTACTTGGGCCGCACAGCCGTTTCATTTGATCTAAGCGGTATTGCTTTTACCTTTTAGAGTCATGCCTCAGCTTGGAACATTTTTTAATTGAATTTTTATTTAGTATAGCTTCGAGGAGTCATAAATAATTTTTTAATGTTTGAAAATTATTTTCAAAAATATTTAGATAATTTTAAAAAAATATAAATTTACATTAAATAAAGCAAATAAATAGTAACTTCTTCATAAAACATTTTTAAAAAAATAAAAAATAAAATAGAAACAGAAATAAAATATATGTCATAGTAAGACCTAAGTCACACAACATTATTTATAATTTCATGACTATCCATATATACAAGCATAAATATATTTCTAATTAATGATAAAAGTTTATGAACATGTTCTTCATTTCCTTTCCTTTTTAGGAGGTAAACAGTATTTTTTTTCCTGCTATTTTTACATATTTCACCGTCATAAGTTCCATATCATGTTACAATTAGAAATTAATAGGTTTAATTAAAACAAGGGTTAATTTCATCTATACCCTTTAACATTTGGCTTAAGTACAACAACTTTTTAAAATTTGCATTACCTCACTTGCAGAGAAATTTCGTTCCTCTAAAACAAAAAAAAAAAATTCTTCTTGCATATAAAATGACATTAATATATTTTATTATTTTATTAAAATATTAATATTAATACTCCTTTATCCACGTGTGAAAAATTGCATACAAAGGGCATCATTTAAGATTTTTTATTATTATTTTTCTTCTTTTAATATAATCTCTCTTTTTTTTAAATTCTCCATCATTTTCTTCCTGTTTTCTTTATAAATCAATAATGGCGGCAAATAAAAATGAAGATTATCATCAAAGTAAAAAATAAATAATTCAGTAATCATCAACTTCATAACAATCAGTTGCATAGTCATCTTCATCACTCTCGAAAGCCTAATTAGAATCCAATCAATAATTTTTTTTTTTTATCCACGAACGATCACTGTATAACTAGAATTTAAACCCAAATTGCACATCAAAATAGTAAAAGAAATAAAATCAGAATATAGAAAAGTTTATCAAAATTCAAAAGCAATAAAAGAAAAAGAGTTTGACTTCAAAAAAAAAAGAAGAAGAAAAAAAAAGAGAGGCGGAAGGATAAGAGAAAAACTAAAAGAGAAGGCAACAAAATGGAAAAGAATGAGCTTCTTTGCTATTTTCAATGGTGAATCCTTGTTTTATGCAATTCTTGGATAAAAAGAGAAAGAAAAGTAACCAAAATACTGATTAACTAGATTAATCTATGGAATAAAAAAATAAAAAATAAAAAGAATTTGCAAAGGCTGTGGGGAAGAGGGAGGGAGAGGGAAGAAATGTGGATGAATTCCAATTGCTCCAGCCAAATATTTCCAAATTAGAATAGTAAAATAAATATAAAAAGTTAGCTAAAAAATTAAACTGAGTTTTTAGATTGCACACAAGGCATCTTTGAATCTTTTCATCAAAAAAAAAAAAGGCATCTTAGAATCTTGCTTTTTTTTTTTTGTTTGTTTGTTTCTATTACCTTTGAAAAGTAAAACCTCAATAGCACCAAAGTTTTTAGATTTTTTTTTCTCAGGCAAATCCACACTCTTTCTTGACCTCTGTAGAATGGGTGGCTAAAAAAAGGCAAAATCGCCAAGCTTTAGTGTAGCCGGCGTCAGTAAAAAAAGTAAAAGAAAAAAAAAACTTCAGAGGGGGTTCTCTTTGCTAAAAAGTAGAAAGAAAAGATACTTATATTTAAAATTCGAAATTTTTAATCAAATTGACATGTGGCACATTTTTATTGGCTCATTACATCAGTTGATTCAACTGATAATACTGTCACGCATAATTTTTTTTTTTTAAATTCAAAAATATTAAAATTTTCTTGAGACGTTAATTTATGAGAGATTTCTACAATTTCTAGAAAACGTGTAATTAAGCTAAATATCAAAGAATCTAATTGGAATTAACCCTTGAACCAATGCAAAGTTGTCATTGACTCATTGTTCATTTCCTACAATAAGACACATGTACGAGTCTACGATCGAGAGACAGCTTGGGGTGAGTCCGTGTGCAAGTTATTTGGGCTTCACTTGGGCTTCAATACGGGTTCAAATTGCGGGAGTAATCACATCCAGAAAGAAACAAATACAACAATGTTAATTCGAACTTTTAAGGGGAATTTGTAGTTACGTGTATGGCTGGGCCAAAATAACGAAACGAACTTACTTTTATAAAAATAAGCGATTTTTACCTTTATAGTCTTTTATGTTCAAGAATTTTTACAAATTTAGTTTTTTTTTTTTTGGCAGTATTGGTCTCATATGTTGACAAAATTAGTATTTATTAGTCTTTTTTATAATTTCGTTTGTATTCTATTAGTTTACTTCATGTGCAGGTCAAATGCTAAGAGCAAACATGCCATTTTGAAATTCTTTTCTTCTCTTTTCTTCCCCCATCCGACCTTTGCATATAGGAAAAAATTGTCGTTTCGTCCCGTGATTCAGTATAACAAATGCCAAATATCTTATCCATTTCGCAGTCTGAAATTTGAGTAATTCTCCAAATGAGCAGTCTTCTTCTTCCTAGCACATACACTTTCACTTCCTGTCTTCCCAACATTCCTTCCCATCTCCCAAGCTCCACAACAATGATGTTCTTATCGTCCACGCCGCAGCATTCTGGTATGTGATTTTTTCTTATATACAAAGGGCGGGAGAGAGAGAAAAAGAGAATGTGACCTGGCATGTGACCTGCACATTGACTAACAGAATACAAACAAAATCATAAAAATGACTACTTATTGCTAATTTTGTCAACATATAGGACCAATACTACCAAAAAATAAACATAAAAGACTATAAATGCAAAAAAGGCTAAAATTAATAAATTTTGTCCACCATATCAGCATTTTCATTCAAAAAAACTCATTTTACTTTTTATTTTTTATTTTTTATTCTTATCTGTCTTCCTTGCTTTTTTGTCTCTCTTATTTTTTTTTACTCCTCCAAGCAAGTTGCTTTTTTCTTCTTTTTTTTCACCTAAATCTATTTGAAGTGATTTAAAAAATTTCAAACCCATTAAAAAAAATTGAATATTTTAAAAAATATATATTTTTTACACACCTTTTTTTTAGTAGGATGAGGTGCTTTAGGAAGGGAGCTGTGTTTTCAATGGTTTAATTTTCCATTTTACTGAATTTCTTTACTTCTATAACATAGTAAATGACAAAAGGTTCACAACCAAATAACACTTGCATTTTTAATACAATAACGTGTTTGAAACTTCTTGTTATATAGGTATATTTATAAAAATTAATTTTTTTATTTTAAATTAAAAGATTATAAATTGTCAAAATATATAGAATGTATAGTTTATCATGTACCCGTGAAATAATACATTGTTTTTACTTTGGACAATATGTTGTTCTACAGCTAGTGTATATGACATAAACACGTATTTTTATTTTTGAGCCCAGTCCGTAGGCGTTGTGTTGTTCCACGAAGAATGTTTATATACATCATATGCACCGTTCTTATATAAACACACTGCCTTTGAAAAAGAGGGTGAACAATTTCAAAACAAAGAAGCCCTATCAATGTTATAGTTAACCAAATCAAAAAATCTTATGCCCTTGGGCCAATTTCACAGTTAATTTATAATCTACGAAAGGGTTTGACCATTGATTTTTACTGGGTGGGTTTCTTTGCCATAATTTTATGCCGCGGCTTCGACACCGACACTTTTTCTGTTGTATCATATGCATTGTATTTTTGAGATGATCACTTAATATGGACCATTGATCCTAGTGAAAGAAGAAGAGAAATGATAAAAGGGAAGTGAAATGAAATGGAAGATGAAAGAGAAAATAGCTATAAATATCGTGGAAGATAAATAATAAGAAAGAAAAATCGTAGGAGAAGAAAGAGAAAGATTTTTTTTTTCTTTTTTTTTAAACAAGGAATAAAATAGATTTTTTAAATGAAAGGCTGAAGAAATGTTGGACAAAAATTAATAAAAAAGTATAAAGAGTTTATTTCATTAAATGAACAGAATAATAAACATATTTCTCTAATTCTAGTTAATTCACGTGCTGACACAAAACTACGAAGATTAACAAACAACTAAAATGACAGACCTCTATTTAGTCAACAATCGAGGTTTAAATAATAGATTTGGAGTTGTATTCTAATTGCTTTAAATACTTAGCTAAGTTTAGAAATATAATTGGCTTTCGGATCTTAAATATCGTATTAGGGGCCGTTTGTTAACGTATTCAATTTTTGTTTTTAATTTTTAGTTTTTGTTTATGGTTTATGGTTTTTTTTTTTTTTTTATGTTTTTGGTAAAAAGAAAAAACAACAACTATTTTTTGATTTTTTTTATGGAAAAAAATTATTTTTGATAATCATTTTTATTTTTTTATTAATTTTTGTTATTTTTTTTAAAACTTTATAAATAAATTTAAACAAATCTATATTCGATTATTGTTGATTCCATATTTTGGCCCTGGCCGTAATGTCTCGGGTTTCGGTCCGGACCAGGCTATCATGATTCCAGTCCAGATTAAACAATCCCGGCGATCCCGGGTACTGCAGCTGACAGGGCTATCCTAGGTTCTGGCTTGGGCTGAGCAGTCCTAGGTTCCGGCCCTAATCGAGCTGTCCCGGGTTCTGGCTCGAACCGAGTGGTCCTGGGTCCCAAGTTCCAACCCCAACCGGGTTGTCCCAAGTTCTGACTCTGACCAGGCGATCCCGAGTTCCGGCCCCCACCGGGTTGTCCCAGGTTTCAGATCGAATTGCGGCCCGAAACGGGCAGTCCTAGGACAGGGTTGTCTTGGGTTCTGGGCTGGACAGGGCGGTTCCAGATTGCGGCCCGAACCAAGCTGTCCTGGGTTCAGGCCCAGACTGGAAATTCCAGATTTTGGGCCGAATCGGGCGGTCCCGGTTTGCAACTCCAACCAAGTGGTCCCAGGTTATGACTCCAACCAGGTGTTTTCAGGTTCCGGCCTCGACCATATGGTCCCGGGTTCCAGCCTTGTTCGAGCAATTCGTTGTCTCAACCACATATGGACGGTGTCAGTATGGGCAGTCTCAGATTCAAATTTTGTTCGAGTTGTCTTGTATCTGAGTATTATCAAGGACAAAAAAAAAATGAAAACTAAATGAAAATGATTATCAAACGCATTTTCATTTTTAGTTTTTAAAAAATTAAAAAACTAAAACTAAAACTAAAAATCATAAATGAATAAATTATCAAACAACACCTTAGTTAGAAGTTTCTGGACCATTGCCTTTACGATCCGATTGTTTGTTTTTATATGTCTTTGTATTTTATTTCAATATTAAAATAGGAATCCAAAATGTGGGCTGGGAAATCAATGGCTTCAGTGTGTGTGTGTGTATCAAATGCTTCCATTGTATACACATATTTATCTTCTTTTTTTAAAGCAAAATTTATTCGGGTCGTCGAAATTGCGCGGTTCTGAATTAGTTGTCAGGTCGCTCCGATACCTCGTCATAAGTTTCTATAGTTTGTCATCCGCAAAATTATTGTTGCACTCGGGCAAAGTTTTGGCCACTTGTTTTTTGGTACCGCTGAAAAAGAAACGACATGATCTGAAATAAGAATAAAATAATAAATCAAAGCTTTGAGATTTAGTTCAACTAGAAACTTTTAATTTTTTTTCCTAAATCTAAATTAATCTACAAGGTGGTATTTTTATTGGATTAGTAAAATAATAGTAACACCTAAAAAACAACATCACGTGAAACTCGAAAACTTCAGATCTTCAGGTTTCAATGCGCCGCCGCCGAGAAAGATAGATAGAAGAACTTTCAATCAAGATTTTACTGCAAAGAGAGAAAGAGAGAGAGAGAGTAGGGGTTGGAGCTGAGATACCAATATGAATTTTTTGCAGACAAAGATGAGAGATGGATAGGCAATAGGAAATAAGCAAGATTGTCTGAAAGTCTTTTTTGAAATGGAATGAGGAATATTTTGGCCTTTATATATAGCAGTTATGCTATAGATCAGTATCTCTTCTAATTTTAATTATTAGTGTAAAATTTAAATTTAATAACCTATAAAACATTCTTTAGCAGCCTCTCAAAAGAAAAAGACGAAGAGAAAACTAATGTATAAGAAAGAAAAAATAAGGAAAGAGAGAGAGTGTGTAGTGTTTGCTGAGATATGAATATGAAAGACAAAGAGAGAGGGATAAGCAAGTACAAAGGAGAAATACATTCTTTCTATCCAGGAATTAATGGGAAGTTATGTTTTCAGTTATAATAAGCAATACCATGAAGCAGTATACATTTGCATCCACAGCAGCCTTAACGCCCACAGTGATTTCTAAGCACAGCACACCCATTTTCTGATCATCATTCGACAGATAACACAAAATCTATATCTTTATTGCTTGAATCAACTAAAGTTTCACCATGTTTAGCTAATTAAAGCATTCCTTCTTCACATATATCTCTCCCACCTTCCCCTTGTCCTGCTCAAAACAAAGTCTTAGAGCTTGTGTCTCTGTGGCTATGATTAACTTGGGTATGGGATTATGCACCATCCGCCTGGGACTACTGAGATTTTACTTTTATAATATCAAATGCCAGAAGCTCTGAGATGTTGAAGGCTCAAAGTTTCCCTTATTTGACTCTTATGTACTAACTATAATTAATGTAGGCAACCAAAAAAATAATAATGCAGGTACATATTTATTGATAATAATAAATAATATCATTTTTTAATTTTAAATTTTAAATTTTGATCTGATTGAAATTTATCAATCTCTTTAGTTAATTGTAATGAGTTATTGATAATAATAATAATAATAAATAAATAAAACAGAGCTACTTTTTTTCAGCCATACATAACTTTTTCGTATATAAATAAATAAAAATTAAAAAATGCTAGGCAGAACTTTTATTTTGTTTAAACTTTGTACAATGTGTATGCACGTAGAAACGCACGCATATTATACTTTTCTTCATGGGCATACATTTCTTTTGGCAGTAAATAGATATACTTTTATGGCATACAATTCATGCCTTAAACTAATGGTGAAATAAATAAATTACATATTTTATGACATATTTTTGCATGCCGTAAATAAATAAATATTTAAGATATGCTTTGGGTTCCATTAATATGTATCCATGCTCTTTTGCTACAAAATTGTATTTTAATAGTTGTTCATGCTACAATATCATGTCTAGATGTACTAATTAATAGAAAAATTCATTTTTATTTATATATATGTAACAACTAAAATTTCAATTTACATTAAAATGAATAATATTGTATTGTCACAAAATATCTTTTACATTCAAATTCTAACACAAGTACACTACGCATAGTGCATCACATATAATAAGATTTACACAAAAAAAAAAAAACAAACAAAATCCAATGCTCCTACTGTAGCAGCTGAGATACAAATTGCAATAATTAAGTATCTAGCAAGTAAAAGGTAAAAAAAATTATAATTTGATAGCACAGATTCCATATCAAAGCAACAAAATTTGAGTCAAAGACCTACAATTGATAACACAGATGAAAAGTTAGAAATTTAACTTAACAGGATAAATTAATACACCAAACATGATAATAAGAATAACAGCAAACACATGAATATTATTAAATATACATTCTAATTTGAGAACAAATAGGCAATGATGGCAACTTTCATTTTTGACTTGTTATGTGGATTGGTTTTAAAGTGCTTTTTAAATCTATAATATAGATGTAAGTTCTTAAAAATTAAAATATGATTTGGTTCAGTTTGGTTTGGTTTTCTTTCATTCAAAAATACTATTGTCAACAAATAAGTTTACCAAATTTGAGATACCATCTTCCTCTTCCTCTTCTTCTTCCATCTTTCTTGTTTTCTTTTCTTCCCTCTCAGTCTCTTGTTTTCCTTTTCTATCTCAAACCCACTTTCTTTACCTTCTTTTTTTCACCTCTATTTATTACAGTGTGGAGGTTTTCCTATACTTCTCTATGAAATTATATGCCAATATATAATTTACTTACAGAGTTGAGGAAATATTGTAATTGTTGTCCAGTAGATTGATTAGGAGCTAATAGGATTTCTTAGTTTCCCAATTTTGTTATTTAGGTTGTCTATATATTCGTAATCAAATTCAGTAACTAGCATGTAGAAAATAAGAGTTTTTCTTCAATTTATTTATCTTCAATTTTCTCTTCATCTAACTCAAGTTTAGGGTCAATTAGACAATTTATATAGCTTAAGAGGGAATTGTTTAGAAAAAAAAGTTATGGGACTAGACTGAAATTCAGTTTAAAGTTCAGGGAGTGATACCTGGAACTGCTGTGGGACAAACTGAAAGTTGAGAAATTGGAAAGGTATCCACAGTTGCCAATTAACAAGAACAGAAGAAATCCACTCCTTGAAACAGAAGTTACAGACAAACAAGGAAAATGTAAAAAAAGTAAATTGAAAAGGTAATAAAAAGAAATGCTCATAAAGCTCATATCATAAAAGCCTTAAATACCACATGTTGAAGCTTGGGATCACTTTGTGAAGCCCTTCCCTCTAGTGTCATCAATGCAGATAAGAAAACTCCGATAAATATGGGAGAAAAAAGAAACTGCAACAATATTGCACTAGTACAAAAAGTATAAATAGTATGATTGTCATATGATACTCTCATGTACTTCAAGGCGTTTGATTTCAAAGATTAAGAAAATATAAGGTTACCTGATCAAACATAAGGCGCAAAATTGCCCCCGATGCTCCTGGAAATGTTACCAGTTTGCTTAGATACAAATACCTGAAAAAAAAAAATGAGTAAATGAAAACTCATGGATAAAGCATATGCATGCAATAAGTAATAAATGATAGTTTAATTTTACAAATGTCAAATGACCTCCACTACATATGGTTTTGCATTAACATATCCAGCATACCCAAGAATTAAATAACCCAACATCATGACCATTAAAAAGATGAAAAAACAAGTTGTATAGATTTAAATATAAATCTTTGCAAATGAAAATCCTGATCGGAATGCAGGCATTATCATTGACACTAAGTCTCCAACAAAAATAAATATAAGATGAGCAAATAAAAATACAGGTCTCCTTATATGCAAATTTTTAACAGGTATTTATAGATTATAATAACAATATTTAACAAATATTTATAGTTACAATTACACAAAGCTAAACTGATCTAAGTTATGTAAAAAATTTGATGCAACTGTATTGAAAATATTGCTGGTGAGCATGGCTTCTAAAGACTTACCAGAAGTGCAATGTTGGACCAACCAAAATCAGCCCCAACAGAGTAAAAAGGAACGTCTGTTTCAGGTCTGGTTATGGCGCTTGATCAATCCAAATCTGATGCAAAGAATTTAGAATTCCACTAAATGTTGATTTTAATTGATATGTTATGCCAAAAACCAGCATTATCCTGTTAAAATAAACGAATTAAAATATATCAAAAAACAATGCCAAATATTTTGGGAAACATGAAAGTGTTAGCAAAACTAAATTAAGAGAGCAGCACCACTGCAATACTTTTCACTGATGAAAAATCTAGAATTACCTGGCAAATTAGATCTCCTATTAACGTAAGAAATGCAGATGTCAGCGCCTTTATTGACACAGGATACCTTGCTAGAAGAGCCAAGTACCTATGATAAGACAGCATCAATAATACCAGTCTTTTGAATTACATAATGATAATCATACATTCTTACTTTTGATCTTAAAAATATTGAAGAGAGATGAAAATATTACCAAATAGAGTAGAGATATCACTCTCTTCTTCATATTCATTTCTCGTACCAATGTAAAAAACGAGTCTACAAAACCATAATGCAAAAATGTGAAATGCCAAAAGTCATATGTATTTTACTCGGTAACACAACTAATGATTCATAAATATTTACTCTTTTTTCTGTTTTTTAGGGTTCTCCCTTTAATTTTCCAAGTTCAGGAGATTAATCCCTACATTAGCACTATGCAAACAGAACATCTCAACCATATCAAAGCTGGCACCAGAAACCCACCGCATATTGTTAGTTAGTTTAGAAAAATTATGGAGATGATGCTTCCAACGTCCACAGGTGCACCCCAACCCACCCCCCGGGGACCACAAATAAATGTCTCGGCAGAGTTGTGAAAGATATATATTAGCCTAGGCCAGTTATAACTTATACGTGATTATTTAGAGTTGATCAATAGCACAGTTACCTTACTTTAAATTATATCAGTTCTCTAAATCATGAATCAAAACCAATGCATATAAAAACAAACTATGAGAAATTAACATTTATGTAAACAATAAATGCTTATTGAGTAATTATGTAAAAAATAAAAAATTGAAGTAGCCTTCAACTTATCCAATTCGTCAATTATTTTTCAGATACATAATTCAACCAAACCAAAGACTAGGGATAATTGTAAGTGTTTAATCCCAAAGTGAGCAATGACAAGGAGGCGGTGCTTATGCACCAGAAGAAAAAGAATGAAAATCGAAATCCACTGAAAGAAAAGAAGATAAAAGATACCCAAAAGTTACTAATAAGCACACTCCTGTTTTGAACGGAGACCTAGCCTCTGGCTGGACCAACAAGTTCCTAAATCTAAAACCAATTAGAGGACTTGAACATATTCCGTCTTGCGTTAGCAATAACACAGTTAATACTTTCCATAACAAAAATATATTCATAATGTGAAGTCAAAATTCAATTGGCGACTTAAGATATACAACTCAAAAAGGAATCATTTTAGGACCTCCAACGCTTAAATTAAAAAGCAAACAAACTATATGACAAATGAAATGCTAACATGAAACTGATTTGGAAAAGGGCTACCATGAAAGCAAAGACCAGTTGTTTTCACCACTGTCACTTCAGCCCCCATTATCCCCTTCGCCAGAACCGCCATATCCACCACCAACTCCAGCAGATCCACCATCAGAAACCGCAGCAGCAAGCATAAAGTGATCAGGAACAAGTTGCCCCAATCCAAACCCTGATCAATTAAAATCTTTGAACGGAGTTCCCTGACTATGATCGAGAGGATTAGGGCAAGAACGGCACGAGGAAAAGCTCCAATTTCTAGTGCCTGCAGAAAAAAAATAAAAAATATAAAACTTTAGGCGCGAGAATGTAGCGCCTAAAATTTGGTCAATCTTATTTACGGCAGATTGTAAAAAATACGCCGTAATTTTATTTTTATTTTTTATGGCGGGCACATAATGCACCATAAAAAATAATAATAATTAACTATTTATAGCATGCATTTAAAGAATGCCGTAAAAATATTTTTTAATGGCATGCACTAGATGTACGCATAAACCAACGCCATAAAAGATCAATTTTGGTGTAATGGTAGAAATGCACGCATATTACATATATAAACAGTACAACTGTCCATATTGTATATACTCGTATGGTTGACGAGATGCGAATATAAATGTATGACATGGACAGTGTATGTCTCCATCTCCCACTTTATAGTTGCTAGAAACCGCATGCAAAAAACAAAATGAGTTTTTAAATTTGAAAGCTTTCATGAAATTATTAACAATATTCTTTAGACTTCAGAAAACAGAGAAGATTTAAATTCGATCATTTGATCAGGAAAAAAATAAATAAATATATATAAAACATATAGAATTACCAACATGTGAAGCCCATGGAGACTAAGATTGTTTCCTACATTGTTCATTGGAAGGAAGGAGATTTATATATGTTTATGATAATGAGCTTTTGCATAAGTCGCCTTGAGGTCAATGGATTGAAATGTCCCATCGATCTCGAGCTCTTTGTAGATTTTGTTTTAGTTTTTTTTTTTCTTGCTTAATGAGTTTGTCATGTCTTTTTTTTCCTCTACTTTCTCAATGATGAGTCCTTTGATTAATTTTGTATATAAAAAACCCAATTTTTCAAGAAAAAATCAACAATTAAGTTTTCAGCCATAAAAAAAAAACAACAATTAAGTTCATTATTATTAGTTTTTTTTTTTTTGTAAATGTACTTATACCAATTGAATTATTAATTAATGTTAGTTTTTGATGATTGAATAGATGAATATTCTTGGTTGAATGATGAATAGAAGGAACAAAAAATAATGAATTTAATTAAGAAATGAAATATGGGACATTAGTAGATAAATTGAATAGCAAATTTATTTCTTCCTCTTTTTAATTGTTATGTTACATATGAAAGCTAGGCTTCCTAATTATACATATCTAAAGTAGGTTTGAGTTTTCTAAATTTTTCTAGCATAGTACTAGATCACATCTTTCTAGATAATTATAGTATGGTGCTAGATTATATTTTTCTAGCATGGCGCTAGACCACATTTTTCTATACTTTTCTATATTAATTTAGATAATTCTAGAAATCTAATTACCTAATCAATTTTTACGACTTTCTATAAATGCACATCACATATTTCAACACTTCTCCTTAGTGTACATTTATATTACTCCAATCTTATTCCGTAGCAACTCGAACTTATCTCTTGATAATGCCTTAGTGAAAATGTCCGTCAATTGTTCTTCAGTTTTGCAGTACTTGGTCGACATTTATTTATTTGCTTCAGTTTTTCGGATGAAGTGATATTTTATCTTTATGTGTTTGGTCTTGTTATGAAATACTAGATTCTTGACCATTGCTATTGCTGACTTGCTGTCACAGTATATTTCAGTTACTTCATGTTGTGGTTCTCCGAAATCTTCAAATATATTATTGAGCCATAACGCTTGACTTGTAGCAAATGGTGCTGCAATATATTATGCCTCTACGGATGATTGTGCAACTGTTAAAAATAATTATAATTATACGACATTAGTTAAAATATGTTATCAACAAATAATTATAATTTAAAAAATACTTTAATATTTTATAAAAATATATTTTATTTTTTAAATTTCACAATCTATATTTTCAAGAAAATTTGCATAAAAATTATGAAAAATTTAACCAAATTTTGTAGCAATTTCCATAAAAATTTCAATGAAAATATTGTAGAAATTTCACCTTATTTTTTTAAACCTTAAATTAATATCCATAACATCAAAAAATCAAAATTTCGATAAAATTTTATCAAAATTTTTTATTTCTCCATCTCAGCATGAATGTTGGGCCAAAATAATGAAATGAACTTACTTTTATAAAAATAATAAATTTTGTCCACCAAATCAGTATTTTTTTTCAAAAAACTCATTTTATTTTTTCTGTTTAACTTACTTTTTTTTTTTTTTTTCCCCTCTTTTGTGGCTCTCAATCTCTTTTTTTTTTTTCTGTCTTATGCAAGCTCTTTTTCTCAACTTTTTTTTTTCCATCTAAATTCATTTGAAATGGTTTAATGATTTTTAAATCTATTGGAAAAATTTTGAATTCCTCTAAAAAATATTTTTTTACACACCTCTTTTTTAGTAGGGTGAAATGCTATAGTAAGAGAGGTGTATCTTCAAAAGTTTAATTTTCTATTTTATTGAATTTCTTTTTTTCTATGACATAGTAACTGTCAAAAAGTTCACCACCAAATAATACTTACATCTTTGATATAACGACGTGTTTGAAACTTCTTTTCCTATAGGTATATTTATAAAAAAAAAATTATTTTCTTAAAATTAAAAGATCATAAATTGTCAAAATATATGAAATGGGTAGTTTATCATTTACCCCTGCCCGTAGAATAATACATCGCATTTACTTTGGACGATATGTTGTTCTAAGGGTAGTATACAGGACAGAAACGCATTTTTTGTCTTAGCCTAATCTGTGGGAGTTGTGTTGTTCCATGTGGAATGTTCTGATGTTCATATGCACTGTCTTTATCTAAATGCATAGCCTCTTGAAGAGCGGGGTGAACAATTTCAAAACAAAAAAGCTATATTCATGGGAGAAGAATGACAAGAAAGATAAAACGTAGGAGAGGAGGAAAATTTTTAAAAATAAAATAAAATTAAAACAAAGGGTAAAATAGATTTTTTAGGTGAAGGGCTGATGAAGTGGGGGTTAAAATTATTAAAAAAATATAAGTGAGTTTATTTCATTAATTGAACACAATAATCAACATCTGTACAAATTTCTCTAATTCTAATCAATCCATGTGCAGATACCACTACTACAAAATAGGGTCAAAGACGACGGTTAAAATCCATCGTCTTACGTGTTTAGACGACGGACACGAAACCGTCGTCAAATAAAGCGTCGTCAATATTCAAAAAACATCGACGACGGTTAAAAACCGTCGTCTATGTTTTTTTTTTTTCTTTAGCAGCATTTAAATACATTTATACAAAATTATATTAAATATTAAATTTATTCTAATTATAAAACTCTTATACAAAATTTCTAATTAAACCAAAACTCTCATTTACAATTTTTGATTATATACTCAATCTAATCATACAAAATTACTTTTCAATGCACGGATTCAAACATTTTCACGGAATAATGCATTCACAATTTGTTAAAAACATTTTAAATAGATTACCGAGCACTAACCTAAAAATTTTTGGTTAAAAATCACAAATATTATGTGAAATGAATAAGTAATCCGACTACAATGGAGAAGATGAGGAACGGCGACCAAGTGGAGAAGAGGAGGAACGGCAACCACAATGGAGAAGATGAGCAAACAACGGCGGGTGTTTTAGGGTTTCTAAATAAGTGAGGAAAAATAAGAGAGGAAGAAGCGTGTAAATAATAAAACACTGAGTTAAAAACGACAGACAAAAGCTAGGCCCGTTGTCTTTACCCAAATAACAAGGCTACAAAACGACGCCGTTTTGATAAAGACGACGGGTCTAGAGTCAGGCCCGTCGTTTTTTTTTTTTTTTTTGGGGTAAAGACGACGGTTCTAAGCTAAAACCGTCNGTCGTTTTTAATGTAACTTTAGACGACAGTTACAGTTAAAACCGTCGTTGATGTTTTTTAACCGTCGTCTTATTTTATCAACGACGGCTCTTTTTTAACCGTCGTCTTATTTTACCCAGGTATACACAAAGTATTGACGACGGTTCCTTGAACCGTCGTCTATACTCTTCAACATACACTTGGCCACAATGTTGCTGCCACATGTATTTTAGTCTTTTATCAACGACGGTTGTTGAAGTAACTGTCGTTTTTAATGTAACTTTAGACGACAGTTACAGTTAAAACCGTCGTTGATGTTTTTTAACCGTCGTCTTATTTTATCAACGACGGCTCTTTTTTTCAACCGACATCAATATAAAAGTATGGCCGTCGTCAATAGCTATTTTCTGTAGTAGTGTACAAAACGCACGTAGACAACTAAAACTACAAAGATTAACTGACAACTAAAATAACAGACCTCTATTTGGTCAACAATCAAGGTTTCATTAAACCATAGATTTGGAGTTGTATTCTAATAGTTTTTAATACTTAGCTAAGTTAAGAAATATAATTGGCTTTCGGCTCTTGAATATAGGATTAATTAGAAGTTTCTAGACCATTGCCTTTGCGATCCGAGTGTTTGTTTTATTTGTCTTGGTATTTTATTTCAATATCAAAATAGGAATCCCAAATGTGGGCTATGAAAACAATGGCTTCATTATATATATATAAATATATATATATATATATGTTCAAATGGTTCCATTGTATACACATCACATATAGATGCAGGGGCAGGTCCATTCTCCATCAATTTCTGTGCATGTTTGATTGCCGAGAAAGCTCAGTTAACTGAATTAAGCTGCAAGTTAATTTACTGTGGGCAGAACTTAATTAGATTCTAAGTTGTCAAATGAGATTAGTTCAGTTAGATTACCATTCATATTTACATTTAAAAAGTTGTAAATTTGAGACACCAGTAAAGAATTTAAATTATTTTTTCATCTCTTTTCATTTTGAAATTAATAAAAATAATTAGATTCTAAGTTTTCCATCTATTTAGCCATTTAAATATTGGTCATCAGCCGTATTATTGAGAATAATTATTTGAAACGGGCCTGATAGAAAAATTAAAATGATTTGATCCTCAATTATTATGATTAATTATGTATATCACAAACCAGCTTCTGAAATACAAAATGACCAGCAGAGCATGTATGTATCTTGGATTGAAAATATAATTAATTAAGAGCATATTCCCTATGAAACAATCATTATTTAACTAAGAACTGCCTAAGTCACGAACTAATAAAAACATATTTACCTATTTTAGGTAGAGTGGACCAACTTCAAACTTATAGCAATCAAAATTATTGATTAATATTGTCGCGCTAAAAAAATTGAGAAAAATGATTAGCTAATTTGAGCTTACATAATAAATTAAAATTAAATAAAAATTGTAGGTGGGTTTATTATTCAAATCATGATTAAGGGACGATCCAACTATTTTAGTTAGGAGATAAATTTTGCGGTTTCAAGTGTACTGGGGTTGCTTCACTTAGTGAGCTGCTAGCTTGTTTAATCTCTCTCTCCTGTTACTCAAAGCCAGTAGTTCCTTTTGGGAATGCTTTGAACGAAAGCAAGAATCAAAAAATGATTGAATTACGGACTAATCCCACTTCACTGACAGAAGCAATGCTTATTTTTATTTTTTTCCTCATGAAAGCAATGTCCTTTTTTTTTGGTAAAAGAAGAAAAAGTTAGAAGGGTAAAAATTGATGTATCTCTGCAACCTTGAGTGGTATGTGTCGATCAATCTGTCAGTTTATATCTCATAATTACGCTTAATTCAGCATAGTTAATTGAATTTTCGACCTAAACGATAAAATTATTCAGATTTTATATTTTTTATCAAAAGTTAAAATTTTTACCAATCCATTTAATACTGCTGGATTAAAAACATTGTCCTTGCTTAACCAAGAGTTTACTGACTAAATATTTGAAGTAGTGTAGGAATGTAATTCCATGACCCACTACTATTGTTGAAATCTCAACTACTAAGGAAACATAACCTGAAAAAGGAAGATAAATGAGTTAACTATTATTATTATTATTTTGCGTGAGCTAGATATATATAGAGGAGCTAACAATCATTTTCAGATGTTGCATCCAGAAAGAGAACATAAGTTATAACGCGGTACCTGTCATAACCGATGGTCAAACTTATCATCTTTCTTCAATTTTTTTATTTTTATTTTTTAATAATATAGAGAGCAATGGTTTTGAGTCGCTATCTTTAAAAACTTGGATTGCTTTAATTTTGGTAGTTTTGATTTGTAAAATTTTGTGATTGGACTTTTAACTTTTAAAAGTAATAATCTAAGTTATTTATTTTTAAATTTGTTGTATATTAATTTAATTTTTATCAAATAAGTTGATAATAAACCTGGTTTTTTCTTTATCGATCAATACATTAATTTATTTGTTCATAAACTCTATCGAAAGTTTCTAAACTGAACCGTTATCAATTTATTCATTCAAATTAAAAATTAAATAAATTTGTAATAAATAAAGAACTAAAAAATTTAAATTATTATTTTTGAAAATTAAAAACTAAAATAGTAAAATTATATAAGTCAATGTACCAAAAATTATTTAACCTTTAAATTTGTATATAAAAAAGTGTGGCAATAAAATTTGAGAAAGTCTATAACCTCAAGCGTGATTTCTGAGGCATTTTTTGTACTCAATATGCCGAGACGATCCTGATTTGAATAGGGGACCGACCCAATTCCTCGAACTCTTATTGGTTGCCTGATTTGTCAGAGAAAACTGAGACAAAATACAGAACACCGCAGTCCAAAAGACTGCCACGTCTCCCCATGCTGTCTAGCTTTTAATGGCCCACTTTGGTCGGAGGGATACACACTGTACAACAACCAAACTTCGCCTTTAACCGAAAATACGCTATTATCCTTCATGACTAAGTGAATTATTTTCGTCTTGTTACAGCAAACTAATAAATTACATGTAATAAATTACATGAAATAAATTACAT
>QANX01001447.1:0-64744 GCA_003254975.1 Ochetophila trinervis
AAATTAAATTTTAGTTTTATAGTTATTTTGGATTTTAAAATTAAATGTCGCATTCTAAACTGTTAAATCAAACCAGACCAAACCGTTTATGAATGGTTTGATTTGGTTTGGTTTGAACGGTCCTAATGGTTTGGTTTAGTTTGTTGTTAAGCTAAACCGCCATTTATAATTTAGTCTGAATTTTTATAAAAAACCATACCAAACTAGATCGCGCCCGCCCTAAATTCTCTTAGTTCTCTGTGCTGTAAGGCTTGGGCCAGATCTCACCTCGCCCATTTCCTACTAACCTCACCTCGCCCATTTCCTATTAATTCCTTTAATAGTTCTCTTTTTTTTCTTTTTCTTTTTTGGGTAAATCTTTTAATAGTTTACTTCAATGGTAAAGGTAAGATTAATAACAATGTCGCCCTAAAGGCTAGAGCATAGTAATCTTACAGTAAATTTGTTAAATTTCAACCAGATATGTTAATAAATATGTTTTGATTAGACATGATAAAACAATATAAAAAAAATTATTTTTTTAAATGTTTAAATTTATATAGTTCAATACAAAAGCCATATTTGAATAATAAAAAATTTGATACAAAATGTTATCAAAACTACTTTCTTCTTTTTTTGGTGAATAAAAAATATATATTTGTAGTGAGATCATAGGTCCATGAGATATTTAGCGAGTGGACCGATTCATGTATCTTTTTAACCCGATAAGAGCCCATATCTCTAAACCTCGTTCTCCCTCGTGCAGTAGCAGCGGAAATGAGCACTTAAGTCCAAATGGAACTATCTAAATTTGAACATCAACTCTTGTATTTGCAAGTGTAAAAATTCGACTGACTCATACCGCTGAATTACACTCTCAAATGCATTATCAAATCTACCTTGCAGCAATAGTCATGAATGAAGCATGATAAAACTGTGCTTCCTCCACTGTTGAGCTTAGCTTGCATTTTAGAGTTTTTTTTTTTTTTTTAAATGTCTTTGTAATTTAAAGCTCATATACTCTTGCCTTATCTGGATTTCTACACCACTTTATTTACATAAATCAAATTACATATGTTCCATATATATAGGCTATAGATAATGCATTAATAAGAAATTTTATGTGTAGTTAAATAAATAAATAAATAAAATTTAATTGCATTTAAACCTTTCACATGAATTCTTTTTGAAAGCATTTACATTTTTGCTTTTTCCAAACAGCCTCTAGACTAAAAAGAAAAATAACTTGATTCCAAATGTAAACTAAAGTAACTCTTTAAAAAAAGTAAATATTTTTTAAGGCAAGAAAAAAAAGTATATGTATGACAGATGATCTTGATTTTCAATTTTATCTAATCTAATAATGTAAATTTACTATATTAACTTAAAAACCTTTCATATTTTTATACTTATATCCAAATACTCTTTATTTTAAATAGAATTTAATGTTAAATTCAAAATAAATTCCTAATCACGTTTCTGTCTCCAAATTGATGAATGATTTCAATTCTTTCCCTTTTCCTAGGTCAAATTTTAATTCTCTCTCTTAAGCAACAATTTTTAAGTAAATTTAAAATTAGTAGGTTCATTATTTGGAAAAAAAAAATCACCAAATTACAAATGGAACAAAAGCTTATATAATCTTTTATCAAAGGAAAATTGTGGTCATTGTTCAGTAGAACCACCCATTTTGAGTTATTTTTTTTTTTTTTTTTTTTTTTTTTTTTTAAATATGAGAACCACCGAATTTCATGATAAAACAAGAACTTTAAACATTAATTTTTTGTTCCAAGGGGTATAGCTTCTCGTGAAATTTTAAAGGGGTGTATTTAATCAAGACTTTTGTGAAGTTAAAAAGTCTAGATGTATTCAATCTATACTTTTAAAAATTTTAAAAAGTCATGAGGTATTTAATCTAGAGTTTTTAAAGTTTTTAAAAGTCCTGGGGTATTCAATTAAATTTTTTTAAAAGTTTATAAAGTAATGAGGTATTCAATTTGTCAATGACTTTTAAAGACTATTATAAATGAAAGACTTTTTAGTAAAAAATGAAAATTTTATGCTTATAAAAAGTATCTCACTCTACTCCAAAACTTTTAAAGACTTTTTAAATAATTTAAATTAAATTTATATTATACATTATTTTGGATCTATTTCCTCTTCATCTCTTTTCTTCTCATTCTTCATCTCATTTTTATTGCAAAACAAAAGTCTAACAATAAAAATTATGGATTTTTTTTTCTGTTATCTTTATTATATATTTGCTAATAATTAATAATATTTTTCTTTATTATTTTTTTATAGAAATGCAACTTTTGATTTTTTTTAATATATAAATATAACAAAGGCAATAAATCTGTAATTTTCTTTGAGAAAATACCTAAATGACTAATTTTTATATTTTTTTTGCTCATTTACTTTTGCTTAATATGAAAAGTAGAATATTTAATATATTTTTAAATACTAAAACATAAAAATAATTATGAATTTCTATAAATAATTTTTTTATTGAGATAATTTATATTTTTATTCTATTAAAAAATATTTTATTAATGCAAAAAATATAATTATACTACTACAAAGTCTATATTATATTTAAAAGTTAATGAAAGTATACTAAAAAGTTTTTTAAAATGAAAATCAACAGACATATATAAAAATCTTTCGTAGCTATATGAAATAATATAAAAAAATTTAAACATAAAAGTCTATAACAATCGTTTAAATTTATAAGTCACTAAAAAAAAATTTATAAAAATCGTTTAAAGTCTATAAAAGTCATTTAAAAAAAATTATAAAAGTCATTCAAATTCAAACATATTTTTATAAACTCTACAAAAGTCTATTAAAGTTTACAAAAATTTATGATTTAAAAAAGTTTGCAAAAATTTTTAAAAGTCCTAATTGAATACACCCTACTTAATTCTTGGGCACATGGCTTCTCAATCTTAACCGTCAAACACACAGAACCAACACTAGTAAACTTCACTATCATTATTCATCCATGAAAATTAATCGCCTAGGTCTTCATATGTTTGAATTATTTGAAAACTTTATCACTTAATTCATAGAAAATTGAATCTGTTTTTTTTAAAGGACAGAGAAATGTGTATGGGACTTGGAATGTTTATAGATAATTAAATAAATAAGAATAGAGAAACATGATTTAAGGTTTATTGTATGTATAAAAAATTATTTGTCACTTAATTTTTTACTAAATATAGAAAAGAACAAATTTATACTATTAAATTAGATAAATTTAAAAGTTAAGATTATTTATCAAATATATTTGTTAAAAATATTAATACGGAAACGCTCCCCATTATTATATTTTTTGAGAAGCTCCCAATTATTATTATTGTTACTAATTCTAGTCCACTTTTTTTTCTGCTAAGATTTTTTTCAAAAAACCCGATTCTTTAGTTTTTTTTTATTGCTCAGCTTTTCTACCCATTTTTTTCTTCTTCTTTTTTCGTTTCTCCAATGTGAAAAAGCAAACCAAACAGAACTTAAAAGATTCCGACCATGGAACCCAACTCCGATGAAGAAAAACCAGAGCAATCAATCAACTGGCCCAGAAAAACATGGTCTTTCCTATCAGAGGTTCGACGCCAATCTCCACTCATCCAATGCATCACAAACTTCGTCTCCATGGATTTGATGGCCAACACTCTCCTCTCCGCCGGCGCCTCGCCGGCGATGCTCCACTCTTCCGATGAGATACCGGACTTCACTCCCCACATAAGCGCGCTCTGTATCAACGTCGGAACACTCTCCTCCGACTGGTTACCGGCCATGGAACTCGCTGCAGAGACGGCGTCTAACTTGGGCAAGCCTTGGGTTCTCGACCCAGTTGCCGCCGGAGCTTCCACTTTCCGGTTGAATGCTTGTTTGGAGCTTCTGAAACTTAAACCCACTGTAATTAGGGGAAATGGTTCGGAAATTATCGCGCTCTCAAAGGCTTCTATGGAACCCACTAAAGTAAAGTAGTATTTGTTTGATTCTGTTTTCCGGGTGTTTTTCGCAAAACAATTTTATTTTCAAATTGATTTACTTTTATTTTTATTTTTTTCTGTATGATTTTGAAAAGGGAGCAGATAGTACCCACGAGTCCATAGACGCAGTGGAATCAGCAAAGGCATTGGCAGAATCAACTGGTGCTGTAGTGGCTGTTTCTGGAGCCGTAGACATTGTCACAGATGGGAAGCTTGTGGTTGGAGCTCACAATGGAGTGGCCATGATGCAGAAGATTACAGCGACAGGGTGTTCAGTCACCGCCCTGATTGCAGCCTTTGTTGCTGTTGATCAAATTCATGTTTTGGAAGCCACTGCTTCGGCTCTGTCTATATTTGGGATTGCTGGAGAGATGGGATTGAGATTGGCCAATGGACCAGCTTCTTTGCGTATGCATCTTATTGATTCACTTTATGGGCTTGATGAGCCTGCTGTGCTTTCTTATGTAAAGATCACCAGGTTTTGATGAAACTTTGAGGAGCTGTGAATTTGGGTATATTTATTTATCAATAAAAATGTTCTCAATAGTGTCTAGTGGTCCTTTGTATTGTTGAGAAATTACATGAATAAGAGTAGTTACATATGAAGAATATAATCTGTATCTATGAATAAAATCTGTACTTAATACTTTCCAGTTTACTCTGTTGAATAAGTTACTGTGCTTTACACATTTTCTCCCAGTTATTAGACTGCATTTATGAATCATTTACCCTTTGGTACCTCTTTTTGTGGAGCAATATTTGAAGTTGAAATTCATTTAGTTTTAGCTTTACATGTTTGGAGAAAGACTGGATCTTTACAAGGGCCATATTTAAATATTTGATTTAGTAGAGCATCTGGAAGCTACCTGTTTCTGTCTTTAATTTCACTGTATTTGATTTGACGTTTTCTCATAACCTGTTGGGCTTCTTATTGTATAATCCTGTTCTGTCTGTATCTTGTTTTGCTTGCAACAGCTGAATGTTTCTTTGGAATAGACCTTTGCTAAATGCCAAACTACAGGCAAAATTCTTTATTTCACTCTAATTTGTTGATAATATATCATCAGTACTCACAATGGTGGAGTATGAGTTAAAAGTTGTGTGTCTACACTTGAAAAAACTTTGAGGAAGATGCAACATTTGAGTTCTGAATCAGGAAGACATTATTAGCTCGTGGACTTTTATGACCGACCAATTTCTAGATGTTTCTTGTATAAGTTGAATAAAGTGCAAGAGTTAAAAATGAATTTGTTACTGAATTTGCCGTAACAACAGTCATAATATTTGAGTATAATACTTTAAATACCTGATAACCAGACTAGATTACACAACTAAGATACTGCTGGAACTATGGGATACATTTTTATAAGCACTGATAAATTCCACACTCACATCTACACAACACAAACTTGCACGTAGTTCACTTTATATTTTCTTAGTATTTCAGATTGACAATGATCCTCAGCAAGGTTTCTGCACCATCTGTGGCCTGTTGACCTGAAGGTATAAGAGGTCGAACCTCTGCAGTCCCACAAGCATTTTTGAACTTCCCTGTCCCACCAGTGACCGACAACTGTGAGAAGGTACTCCCAATAAGGTAAACTCCAAAGAAGTTCAGGTTGTCATTGTATTCCCCACCTTCAATCATAGCTGTAAACGCCATCAGTTGTCTCGTTCCATCTGCAGAGCTTGCTACATAAACTCCTTGAGCTTTCCCAATTGTCTGTGACCCCAAATCTGGACTGGTTGTCAATATATCATCAATAACTGTGATTGTTCCAAAACCTAGTCCCAACCCATCTGGTCCTAATTGAGTACCAACATTTCCATTCTGACCATTATGGTTTCCTGCAAAAGCAGTACCAGATAAACCAGTTCCTAGTGGAAGCCCATTTATGCCATTAACGGTTGGAATAGCACCGTTGGCATTAGGAACAGCCACTGCACCATTTGGAGGTATGAACCCTATTGGCTTTGCAAAAGGCACTTGACTACTGTAGATGTTTCCCAGCAAACCAGTGATTGGCCTTGCAGTTGGATTGCTACCCCCCAGAATGTCATGCATATAAATTTCAAGAACTGGTTCTTCTTTGCTGGTTGGTGGATGATCAATTGCAACAGCCAAAACTATTTCCTTGTGCAGATTCACAAGTACTATTGCTAGGAAAAGAAAAGGAAGTGATTTATGAAGCATCTTCATCTGTTTGTATCGAAAGGCTCTGAGGTGTACAGGGATTTGAAGGTTGAGTAGTAATGCTGTAATGGTGGGGGTGGTGGATTTTTGCTGCTTTATAGAGGAGAATGGCATACGTGGAGTGGTTGATTATGCTAAAAAAAATGGTGAAGTTGCTGGATTAGTTTAGTAATTCGGAGTTTAGTTGTTTTGGTTTAGGTGTATTAATTGAGTATTGATGTTAGGCATATAATTTTATTTTGTAAATGTGTTTTTTCTTTTTTCTTTTTTTTTTCAACCGAAATAAAAAAAAAAACCCTTCGTGAAAAGAAATTGATTATCAAAATATAGACCCAATTCCAAATCAAGTCCAAGATCGAGCCCAAGGTCAAGCCTGTAAATAAGCCCAAAATATCGATCCAATCTAAGACCAAGCCCAAGGTCAAGCCGAATATTTTTTTGGGCTGGATAGATCAAGGCACTTCGGGCCAGATTTTATTTATTTATTTATTTTTGTATTAGAAAAATGTTCTAATATATTTTTGAAAGGTTATAAAATCCATTTTTAATGGGTTCTTTAACAATTTTATATTTTATATTTTAAAGAGTTATATTTTTCTTTTTTTGTAGTTTTAATGGATTTTTTAAATTAAAAATTAAAAATAAATAATAGAGTTTGGCTCTCTAAATGTTAAGAGCCAAACTCATTCTATATATAAATTTCATTTATTATTCTATAATTTTCTAGACATATTTATAATTAAATATATTAATTATAATTTTATATTTTAATTTTTTTAATACTACTTTGGTGTAGAAATGATAAAAAAATATATATAAATCATAATTATTTATAGAGAAATGCAAAATGAAAAGTGATTATAAAAAGTACTATTGAAGTTGACAAAAAATTTTACTTTTTATTTTTTTTGAATTCTTTAAGATGCTCTTTATTTTAAATATTATATTTTTTTAAAATAAAAGAGCACCATAGCATCTCCAATGGACTTTTTAAAATTTTTATCTTCTCTATTTTAAAAAGTTACATTTATTTTTTATAGTTCCAATTAAGAGTGTACACGGGTTGGGTTGGCCGGATTTAAAAAAAAAATCAACTTAACCCATAGAGTGCGGGTTGGGTTGGTCAGGTTGATCGGGTTAATTTATCTTTAATTTAGTCAAAATTAATTTTTTAATAAATTAAATTTTAGTCAATAACTTAACTCCATTCCTCTTTATTTTTGCAAAAATAAATTGCATGAACTGTTATAATGCAAAAAACTACAAAACAATCCATAACCAACTGATTAAAAATAGTATATATTAAACAACATTAATTTGATTAAGTAAATAAAATTAATTATTCCCGGTCACAGTAAATAAAATTGATTACACATTAGTATATATTTCTTGTTCAAGTCACNTATTTCCGGTCATAGTAAATAAAATTGATTACACATTAGTATATATTTCTTGTTCAAGTCACAGAAAAGTTGCAAGAAAGCAATATCATTTTTAAGTTCCCCATATTGGATTGTTTGTAACATTTTAGCATAAAAATGAATACTTGAGATATCAAATTCTTATTAGATTTTTTATATATCAATTAATGAGGTATTGTTTACAGGTTGTCCAAATAAAATAAAAAATCATTTATTTATTCTTTCACTCACTTTCTTTTAATTATGAGTTTAACAAGAAAAAACAAATTGCTTTATGACATCAATGACATGCATATCATAAGTAAAAAACATTAGCAGAACATGCACTTTTTTTGAAAAAAAAATCATAAATTTACCTATCTTTTCAGTAGAATAAACAAAAATCACAAATAAAAAATTGAAAATTCGGTCACAGAGAGAGAGGGATTTTTTTTTTAATATATACAAGTTGGGTTGGATCAGCTGGGTTGGATCGAGTTGTCAGGTTTTTGTTCACCTCTAGTTTCAATCGACTCTTTAAATTAAAAAAATAAAATTAAAAAAATATAGAGCTTGACTTTCTAAATGTAGAGAGCTAAATTTACTTTCTCTGTATAATTTATTGCTCTACAATTTTTTATGCACACTTATAATTAAATCTACGAATTATAATTTTATATTTTAATTTTTTTAATACTACTTTGATGTAAAAAGAATAAAATATATATATATATATATGAATTATAATTGTTTATGAAAAAATGTAAAATAAAAAGTGATTATAAAAAATATTATTAGGGTTGAAATAAAATTTCATCATTTATTCTTTTAAAAAATTTTAAAATACTTTTTATTTTAAAAATTATATTTTTTTAAATAAATAAAAATATTATTGAAGATGCCTCTAATATAATTTGTTTATCTCACGGGTTAAAAATTTAATTTCAAAATTCGTCATATAGAAATATATATGTTAGGCAAGGGGTACGGGCTCAATAAGTACTAGCGTTAATATNAAGTAAAAGGTTGCTACAATATTTTTTTTTACATTTTTTTATCTTGAGATTAATTTATAAACTCCTATGGTTGTCCGCAACTATACTGTTTTTATTTTTCCATCCATAATGCAGATTGACCTGATAGAGATTTACAAAGTCATCCTCTAAGTTTTTGCTTCCTGGCCAAGAACGATTCCTTCTTGGCTACTCCAAAGAAAGTTAAAAGCATAGAAAAACGAAAAAAAAATAATAATAAATTGCTTTCTCATGTGGAAAGTGATTCGTGTGCAAAATGCAGTGGAAGGCGATTTGCACGTGCTCAAAAAGCCGAGTAAAAACAATATCAAGTTACCAAAAAGAATCTAAAAGAGAATCAGCATTCCTTGGCCTATATAATATTAAAAAACTGAGTTTGAACACAAAAACGCAAGTTTAGCAGGCCTACAACCTCAGTTTCCTCAGTTGCAAGATTTGGTTCTCTGCCACTCACATTTTTGCAACAAAATCAGGTACAATTTCATCTATCACATTTTTTAGTCAATTTAAATTTTTATTTCATTAAATCTGGATATAGTTTGTGGAAACAAAAGAAAAAATGGTGTAATTGAAAATCGATTTTGATGTTGAATATGCTGAAATTCCATGCTAACCAAACTTCACCCAAATAAAAAAGGGCTCTTTTTGTAGTATATTGGATTGTTCCTTTTGTTTTAGTAGTTTTTGTTATATTATATGATGTTTATTTTTCTCTCACATTTGCAGATGTTATTGAATATTATTTACTGCACAATATATGATTTTGATTTGTTCATTGTGATTTGGGATTTGAAATGTTTTTTTATTATAGAATGGATATGATAATTTCTTATTTATTAGTAATTGGTAGTGTGTTAATATAACCTGGTGTAATTGAATTTACGTTTTGCAAGCCTCCTATATAGAAAAACTTGGCTCTGCTTCTTATATAAATAAGTAGTCATTCAGTGGCAGAGTTCAATTATGTTTGAATTTTGACAGATTTGTTTTTTGGGAACAAAAAATATTAAAAAAAAAAATTGACTGCTGTTTGCTTTGGAATTTGGATTAGTGTTGTTGCTTGAAAGCATATTGGTGGAAAATACTGCAAAAGTCTATATTTTCTTCATTAATATAGCAATCTAATTCATTTAATGTCCAAAAGGGCAACATTGAGAATCAATCAACCAACAAATTACATATAATTCTCTATAAACTCATCAACCAAATCCAACAAGTAAACTTCTACCAAAAAAAAAAAAAAATCCAACAAGTAGACTAAAGTAACTGGAAATTGAAAACACTTTTTTGATTGTGTTGCAGAATTGACAAAAACTGAAAACCAATTCCCATATCCTTTACCATTCAAAACAAAATCAATCTTAGTAGCTTAGATTTATAATGATCCTAAGCAAAGTCTCTGCCCCATCTGTAACATGTTGTCCAGTTGGAATCAGTGATCTAACCTCTGCAAACCCACCTGCATTCTTGAACTTTCCAGTCCCTCCAATCACTGACAAATGAGACATTGAACTTCCAATCCTATAAATTCCATAGAAGTTGAGGCTGTCACCGTACTCGCCGCCTTCAAACATGGCCGTAAACGCCATCATCTGCGTTGCCCCGTCCGCGGAACTAGCCACATACACTCCTTGTGCTTTCCCTATTGACTGTGAACCCAATTCAGGTGCAGTGGTAAGAATATCATCAATGACAGTAATGGTTCCAAAGCCTAGTCCCAACCCATCAGGCCCCAATTGGATCTGAACCTGATTGTTTGGTTTCCCGGAAAAAGTGGTACCAGCCAAGCCAGTTCCCAATGGGATACCATTGATGCCATTAACAGTTGGAATGGCACCATTGGCATTAGGGATGGCAACTCCTCCTTGTGGTGGAAGAAACCCAATTGGCCTTGCAAAAGGGACTTGACCACTATATATGTTGCCTAGCAAGCCAGTGATTGGCCTTGCTGTGGGATTACTACCTCCAAGGATGTCATGCATGTATAATTCAAGAACTGGTTCATGACCAGTGGCCTTGGTAGGATCAATTGCTGCCTTGATCATAATCAACTGCACAAAGGCCATTATAATCACTGGGAAAATTGAAATAGATGATGGAGTTTCCATTCTGAACTTTGTGATCAGGAGGGTTTTGTTTTTTTAGTTTGTAGGTTTGGAAAAAATGGATTTCTTTTTGAGTATGCAAAATGGGGTAAAAAAATTATGTTATTTATATAGTAAATGTTCAGAGTGAGATGGAGTTGTTGAAAGAATTAGATGGCAGTGAAGTTGTTGAAAATTAAGGGAATTTATTTGTTTGAGCTTTTTATTTATTTTTGGTCAAAAAGTAATTATTTTAAGCTCAAGTTGCATGAATTTTGAGTAGGTGGAAACTTGATTCAAATGGGTTTGAATGAAGAAGAAAAATGAGGATTTCATTTTTTATTCTAAAATCTTCAATTTTCTGTTTTTTTCCTTTTGTCCTTTCTATTTATTTTTGGGCAAGAGGCATGGTAAGCTTGTTCCTAGGCAATTGGCAATGAAAATTGTTATGTAGGCAGTGAGGTGGGTACAACAAAACCAATATCACAGAGAAATCTTGTATGAAATAAAATCAGATTGATGCGAACATTGCATGCCTAACATATTAGATAGGATCATGCAATACATTTATTATGACTAGGTTTCTTCATCCTTGCACTGTCTTTTTTTTTTTTTTTTTTTTTTTTTTTTTAAGAAGGTTATCAATACAAAATGGAAATTTTCTCTGCTCGACAATTTATTATCGATATGCCAATCACTGAATAATGAGTAACTATTATTTTGTTTTTTCCATTTTTCGTGGTGATTGTCTTCGATGAATAAGGATGCATGAAGAGGTGGTGTTAAAAATGTGGGAAAAAAAGAAGGGATTGTTCACGCCAAGGCTGAGTCATTTGTCTCCTGCACAGGATCTTCATGATGCATCACTTTGGGCTGTCTCACAATAGGGGAAATCAATGTCCACACTGCATTAAGAAAACATAAAAATAAAAACAAACACCAAAAATAAAAATAAAAATAAAAATCAGGCATTACTCCACAACAATTTTCCAAGATGTTGAAAATGGGTTATATGAAAATCTGAGAAATTACTATTTCCATTGGTTGATACCTAATTTATGCATCAAATTGAAACTACTTTCAAGCATCTAAAAAGTTAACTTTGAGTGGTTAAAAAAAAAAACATATGCTATTAGATTGAAAAATATATGCAATATAAACACTCAGATTATTGAAAATTTGCATAAAAACTTATTGTATATAAGGTAGTCCAAAGAGGAATATGGTACTTAGCTTGGGTTTACTTACAGTATATTGAAGCTGCAAACCATTCATTGACAATTTTGACCCATGTGCTTGTCCAGCCAATATCAATGCTCCACCTGGTTATTAATTTGACATATATATTATGTATATAAATAATATCCCAAAATTGTATGGAAATGGATAAAACCAGTTGAAGAAATTTAAAATGACAGAGAAAATGGAAAGAAGGTTTTCTTACTCTCTAGCTGAGTTATTCAGGTTCCAACTTATGAATAACATTGCAAAGTACATAGCCCCAAAGGAGAACACTAGGTGGAAAAATCCATAATTGTAAGGAATATCATTCTCCTCTTGAACTTCGTCTTTTCGGAACTGGATAATATGAGAGAAACCTGTTACTTTTTATTGAATAAAAGAGTTGTTTCCCAGTCAAATTTGATTATTCTTGAATATACTACACTAACTTTCTGTTTGGTTCCTGAGAAAGTAAAAGTAAGATGATAGATAATGTAGTTCTGTTGATTTCAGTGGCTTTCTGTGGTTTAATTAAAAGAAACTTTTATTAGTTCCAAAATCTTGTTGTTTTTCTCTTCCCTTTTTATGTTCCAATCTAATGAAGTTATTAAAAAATAAAAACAATTTGTTTCTGAATATTGATTGAAAGAAGTAATTCACCTGAAATGATTGTGAATCAATTCCTGTGGAAAAAGTTGCCATGACAATTGCACCTATTGCAATCAGGAAACCCTGGAAGCAGAACATAGCAACCCAAAATTATAAGTTAATAATTCCCACACAATGAGTAAACAAACCAAGTTGATTCAAATTTGCTGGTTTCTTCTTCTTTATTTATTTATTTATTTTTACTCTTTACAAAAAGAAACAAAAACAAAATATTGGTCCTCTCCCTACCAAGACCACTGGTTTCATGCCTCAAGTTTTACTAAAATTCAAAAACAGAACATTTTTGTTTCATTGGGTTTGTTTTAACGTTATTTCATTCATGTTTTAGTAATCAAATTTTGACTTTCAAAGAAGAACAATACCTAAATTTGTCTGAATGAAAATATTGGAAAAATTTAAAAACCAAACTTCTCGGGAAAAAGAGAAAAAAAATAAAAAAGTAAAAATCATCCAGGTACAGAAAAGTTGAGGACTTGGGTCAATCACTGTTGCCACTGCGTAAAATTTATCTATATGTCAAATTATGTTTCATGTTACAGTACCAGAAAACATAACCTCCAAATGCTTTTGATCATGGCTAACAAATAATGCCATGTTGGCAAGAATAAGCTAAAAAGTTAAACATTTTCAAAACTCAATTTGAAATCAGTGGCAGAAATTGAAAGCTGAAAAAGGAAAAGTAAATTTCTTACAAGTATGGTGGTCCAATTATCATTTCCATCGTCTAATTTGTGTTTGTTGCATATGTCATTGACAGGTTCACTGGAAAAACCACAGATTGAAAAAGCAGGACAATTTACATTTCCATGTTGTAAGAAGATTTTTAGATTAAAAGCAAAGTTTGATCCTAACTTTTATATCAGTAAAAGTTCGCAAAAGCAAAATAGACATTTAAGCCATAATTTAGATATTATACATCATGAAATCTCCATCACTAGAAATAAACAATCTAGAGCAAATAGATGGTCAGCAGAAGAAAGAGGATAACTTAGCATGACAATCCTTATGATGATATACAATGCATAATACACATTATAGAGATGTAACGGATAACCAAAACATGTTTATAGAAATTTCGAGTTGAAAGTCCTGACCTTCTAATAGCAGACCAACATAGGTAAACAACATATGAAGCCATGATTCCTGATGATAGAAGACCTCTATTCACCTGTATTAATCACCAAATTGTAGCTTTACATATACTCTTAACATAGGATATATCTAACTCGACAAAAAAATACCATATTTGAGATAAGAAACTAAAGAAACAGAATGATTATGTATTATAGCAATGATATACTTCAAATTTCATGATTTGCATTTTATTTATTTATTACATGGACTAACATTATAATTCTCATATACACGAAAAGTTTCTAAATATTAAAAGATGAAGATCAAACCTTTGAGTGTAGAGAGATGGCCATCATCACAAGAAGAAGAATTGCAGTCCATGTGATGAAAAAGATGTTGAGCATGCAAGATGATTTTATGGCATATGTAATGTACATATACACTATTCCACCTATGGAACCAATATAAAAGATTGTAGACATGAACAGCCCAAAGGAGCAGCTGGGGAAAAAACAAAAACACTGAAGCAATCAGTATAATCTTGTAAATTATTAGTGAAGTTTAAGCCTTGAGATACAAAGAACACAAACCTCTGCTTCTTTTCCTGATCATCAGGCATCCAGTACTTATTCCACCAGTTAATAAATTGAATCACACTTATAAGTTGGAGAACCAGAAAAATCCTGTCATTAAGAACATTTAAGTTTATGTTACAATTGTAGTATATGCTGACCAATTAAGCAAATAAGGATGCAGGCTCACCAAATTATAATAATTCCTTTAAAAAAAATAAAAATGTATGACTCTGTACTAACACCTACTTAAAGAATTAGATATCACTGTACTTTTCTCCTTTGTTCTTGATCGAAACGCTTAATTCCAAACATCAGAAAATCCAATAACTTTCATTTTCTCTATTTTGGTATATTATAAAAGATACAGAAGTTTCTCTTTGAACTAGTCTTGATCTACTATTCATGCAAATGATGTCTGGAACAGTGGAATGAGTAACTAACAAGTAAGAACATGGTTGAAAAAAAAAAATTATAAATGGCCCTGAACAAGTTAACTATTTGACATTTTGAAATGGAAGCATTAGAATGAAGAGTCCAGAGGTTACCCTGCACCGACACGAGCAAGTTCACCTGCAAAAAAAAAATAGCACCAAGTTAGCTAATTATTTATTTCTTTAAAAGATATATAAAGAAAAGAAGGTGAAGGTGTCAGCAGAAACCCCTTGAAGCTTCAAATTATCAAGTGGGTTCGTGTTTCAATTCCTTTCATTATCTAAGGGTCCAGTATTTAATAAATTGAAAGCCAAGTCTGCATACCATATATTTGAATAAAACCAGCAGGGAACAATATTGGAAGCACCATTGATATAATCAGTAGAAGAAACTTCAATCCCCACCATTCAGAATGCCATGAATTGCCACCTTCATGTAATTTTTTTGTTTTAAATGTAGTAAGAAACATTAGAAAGAAGTATATCTGAATCACGGTCAAGATGGTCATTCTCGTGGAAGAAAAATTATTGAATTTGTAGGATCAGAAAAACTACTAAGTTATTCAATAAAACTATAAAAGGAAATGCATTGCAGTTCTTGAGATTACACATTTGACGGTTACCAAGATTCCATCTTCATCTAATTGTATTCCAAAGTCTAATTTGCCTACTAGATCCGGACTTTTGTTATCGATATTATGTCCAAGAGAGCTTGCAGAATGTAAAATCTGTTAATCTCCATATATATAATAACTATTCCTAAGAAAACAGAGGAAATCCTGCATGCAAAAACCAAGAGAAGGATACGAAACATCCTAAACTGACACGAAGAACTCCTAGTGTACGAAAACAATCACTTCCCCCATTTCCACAAGATTTTAGATCTGCAAAAAGAAATTGAACAATGCAAAACACATCAGCCAATGATAGATTTTTCTTCTCTCTTGCAAGATATGTGTGTTTGAGCTTCAGAAGACCAAGGGATGCGAAATGAAATGGAAGAAAATCACTTACAATGAAGCTGAGGTAGAACCAATTGACCATAGTCTCTAACAAACCAAGCACAAAGATTCATTATCAAAAAGATTACACCATAGATATAGCGGGCTCGTAGAGGCTTCTTCCTTTCGGCTAAGTAGTCAATGCTACTATGCTCCAGTGACACTGGAACTTCTTCACAAATATACTCAGATTCTGCTGTCCTAATATGAACTGTTGAGGCTTCAACTCCTTGGGTAGATGCACTCATTCTGCAATCTTAGCAAAAGAATAATACTTGACTATTTCATTTATTTAACACTGTCAGAGTAAATTTGTAGTAAATTATTAAAACTGACCAAAGTGCCAGTCCTCTGCTAATTTGAAAGCCTTTTGGACAAAAACAAAATTGTCTACATTTTTAGTTGAAAATTACAGATCATGATGGAGACTGGTCAAATTCCAATTGAGAGAAACTATTTTACTTACTTTTGCACTCGTTTTTCTTTATACTTTTAGAAACTTTGACATAATACGTTATGGTACAGAGAGAAATAATTATGCTAGAATTATGAGGAACAAATAAGCAAGTATAGTCAGAGTTGGAGGTTTCTGTAAGTGAGAAAAGTACATGAAAGACCTTCTCCTCCACCCTTTCCCTCCAACCAAAAAATGGTAAAATATAACCAACAAATACCCATTTCACTACCATAAACTAGCAACCAAATCCAAGAAAAAAATGTCAAAAATTTATCCCAAGGGCATTGCACAAATAATGAGGAAGAAGAATGAAGCCTTTGCGCATTTCCCTCCAAAAAAGAAATTTCTTCCACACGTGGAAACTAAAGTTTCAACAAGAACTGTAAGGTAAATAGCTGAAATTTCTGCATATGGAAGCAGGAGAAAAAAAAAATACAAAAACCAAACAACCGAGTCGAACAAAACCCAGCAGTCATTTTAACAGAAAAAATAAAACAAAGTACAGGAAAAACTGACCTATTCATCCAAGTTTCTGGGAAATGCAGTCTGAGGATTTGAGGGCTTGACAGAGCATTAGCAAAGAATGAAGTGAAAATTAAGCTCTTTTTGTCACTCTTTATTTCTTTTCCTTATAAAACAAAGAAGGCTACCAAATATTCAAAGAGACAGTTATTAGAATAAGGCAAATTAGAAAAGCTGGCAACAATATATTAAATTGTTAGGCTAAAATAGCCTCTAATTAACCCAAAAACCATTTCTTGGTGTCCCTTTTCATGATGTCATTATGCCCATTTTCAACATCATGCATATTTGGCAGTCTTTTGGTACTCTTAAGACCTTGGATACTAACATTCATTGCCCATTAATGCATTTCTATCATTTAAAAAAAAAACATTGCCCATTAATGCATATTTGTTTTATTATTTGATACAAAAAAATTTGTCATTTCCTTTAGTTTCTTTTCCTTTTTTCCTATTTTTCTTTGTTTTTATTTTTCTCTTTTGACTTTTGCATGAAGCATGCATTTTCTGTTCCTCAAAGTCTCAAACCTCACCATCTGTCCAAACAGATGGTTCATTTTCTCTCTCTCTCCCTTTCCAACAAATTATTGCCCATATATTATTGAATTAAAAAAATCAAGCTTTTTTTTTCTTAGACAACTTCATTTTTACACTCATATGGTGATCAGAAAGAGTTCGAACATAATAAAAGAATTTCGTATTTTTTTCGAATGCTGGGAGGAAAAAAAATAAATATGAGCCCCTTTGTGGGTTTGATTCTCACTGTACCAACAATGTGAAAGAGACTGCAGAGAATAAGATTAAGTCTTTGACAAAATAAATATCAAAAATGGGGAAAAAGGCAGAGAAAAGAGTGAAAGGTACGAATTTAAAGACGAACAAGGCCAAGACAAAGAGAAGGTTGATGTGGGGTCGATCATTTTGACCAAGCTGGCTAACTCCTATTGGATTCCAGTTCCTGGATATACTCCTTAGTTTCTAGACCGTGTGGACCCCAGATAGAGGAACGCTCCTAAACCTTCATGGGTTTATTGACCGTTGTCTATTTATTTACTTATATTTTTTTATCATAATTTTTTTATTATAAATATTATTCTAATTGAAGCTATTATAGGCTACTTTGCTATATTTTTTTATTCATAAATTGTTTAATTTTTAGAATAATTTGAATGGACAAAGAATATACAAAATCAAAGTTTGTTCCTTACCCTCTTCCTATTTTGGCTCAATATTATAATATGCCTTAAATTATTACTTTATTTTACCATTCTTGTGCCGAACTTGTTCTTTCAATATTAAAGATGTATATCAGTGTCTGTTTAGGTACTCCATAATTGGGTTTAGGTTTTTGTCTTTCTAGATTTCATCAAAAAAAAAAAAAAAAAGGTTTGTCTTTCTAGAGTGATTCAATTAATTTTTTGCAGGAAAATGTCAAATTTAATTTGGTGTGGGGTTTGGAATTTGTTCAAAGTTGGCAGGAATGTTGGGGTAACTTGCCCGAGTAAAGCTCGGTCTCATATCCTTCAATAAGTTTTCTTCTTTATTCTTTCTTATGCTAACCAATTATGCAAATCATGAAACAGGCTCACCTTTGGCATTTCTTTTAGCTACAAATTTCATAAAGTCCATCAAGTTTAATGTTTCCATGCATGTATGATCAAGTTTAGTCATAAATTATTTCATTTTTAAAATAATTTTAGATAGAGATACATTACACCTATTTTTTTAAGTTTGTTCCTTACCCAATTCCTATTTTGCTCATTGTTTCAAATTATTACTTTTATTTTCACATTCTTGTGGTTAACTTGTTTCTTTCAACACTAAAGATACATCTCTGAGTCTAGGTACACTATAATTGGGCCCAGGTTTGTCTTTTTACAGTGTGATTAAATTATTTTTTGTTTGGAAAAATGTCAAATCTCATTCGATGGGCTTTGGATTTGTCTGTTCAAAGTTGGTAGGAATATTGAGGTAATTTTGCCTGAGTAAGCCTTTGCTCGTTTCTTTTTAAGTTTTCTTCGTTGTTTTAATATCTACTTATATGATTTTGATCCACATTTACATATATAATTCGGAGATAATGATCTTTGAATTGAATTTGCATCAATCAAATAGTACCTTGCCCGAAAAAGAAAAAGAAGGAGAATTTCCAGTCTTAATGAAAACATGACCAAGTTAAGGAGAAACAGAATATACAAAAAAGCAGGATTTCTATTGAAGAAAAATAAACAACCATATCAGATGAACAGTAGGCTACCAAACAAAAATATCAGATGAACAGTAATCTATATTCTGGTTGCAGAAAATTCAATAATAGAAAAATAATTTTCTGTCGTCAAATTAAAGGTAAGGTCATTGCAATACTTAGAACTTTCTTTTCCTGATCATCTTTGCAGGAAAATATTATACCACCAAAACAAGTAGTAAAGGAGGATATTATTAAGTAAATTTGCTTAACATATTCCTTCTTCTAATTGACGGACAAAAAAAATAATCAATTCTCACTTGTCAACAACCTTCATTCTGTTAAATGGTGATTTTCTCATTAAGCGCAATCAGAACATAGGAAATCATACATCCAAATTACCAAGAAAAATGCAAAGTTAAAAACACACCATATAGATAAAACCCACAAGATTAATGTAATTAATTGTTTCCATATTTAATCCGTTTTCGTTAAGCAATTCGTTGGAAAAATAGCTCATAATCTCATTATTAAAATGCACAAAAAGCAATGAGACTTGCATATATAGTATGGTACCTCTTTACAAATTGCCTTTTAACAAACATTATTATTACTTTTTTTACAAAAAAGTAAAATAAAACTTCCCAAATTTGTTTTTAAACAAATTCCAGGTAAAAGACGCGGGTAACTTACCCAGACCATTTAGGGAGAGAAAATGATGAATATGGTAGGTGGCACAGAGTGGATAAGCCAAAGTCCAAAGTGAGAAAAACAACACCAGATTTTCCTTCCTCCCAAACAGAGTCTCATCCCCAAACCTTCAAAATGACTACCACTCTCACTCTTCCCCTCAACTGCTCCTTCTCATTCCCCAAATCCAAAAGACCATTCCGTTTCTCATCCTTCAAACCCTTCCAAGCATCACTCCAAACCCCACTTATCAATTCTCCTCAATCCCCATCCCTCCCCAAAACCACCGGCGTCATCATCGTCGGAGCCGGCCTCGCCGGTTTAGCCGCCGCAACCCGACTCGCCTCCGACAATGTTCCCTTTCTTCTTCTCGAAGCTTCCGACGCCGTCGGCGGCCGCGTAAGAACCGATGTCGTCGACGGATTTCTTCTCGACCGCGGCTTCCAAATCTTTATCACTGCCTACCCTGAAGCGAAGAAGCTTCTAGATTATCAACGACTGGACCTCCAGAAATTCTACTCCGGCTCTCTGGTTTACTGCGACGGAGAGTTTCACACCGTCGCCGATCCTTTACGCCACTTCTGGGACTCGCTCAAGTCCCTTGCGAACCCAATTGGATCGGTTCTCGATAAATTGCTTATCGCTTCGACGAGAATTAGGGTTCTGAGCAGATCCGACGAAGAGATTTTAATCTCCGATGAGATTCCGACGATCGATTTGTTGAAGAGTATTGGTTTTTCGGAGTCTATTATCGGGCGGTTCTTCCGGCCCTTTTTCGGAGGCATTTTCTTCGATCGTGAGCTCGAAACGACTTCGAGATTGTTCGATTTCGTCTTCAAGTGTCTTGCTCTAGGAGAAAATACTCTTCCAGCCAACGGCATTGCTGCGATCCCCGAACAACTCGCCGCGAAACTGCCGTCTGGTTCAATCTTCTTGGATTCCAAAGCGGTATCGATCGCCTCAGACGGCTCTACCTCGCCGGCGGTGAGAATGCAGAACGGAGAGATTGTCAGGAGCGAGCTCGGAGTGATTGTGGCCGTTGAACAACCGCAAGCCGATAAGCTTCTACCCGGGTTAACCCAAGCGGTTCAGAAAAACCCGGCTCGTAGCACAGTTTGTTTGTATTTTTCAGCGGATCAGGCACAAATCCCGGTCAGGGACCCGGTTCTGTTCCTAAACGGGTCGGGCAAGGGCATAGTGAATAACATGTTCTTCGCTACGAATGTGGCACCCACGTACGGCCCTCCTGGTAAAGCCTTGGTGTCGGTGTCGCTTATCGGGAGTTTTGAGGGCATCTCGGATGATGATCTGACGGCTGAGGTTGTTCGTGAACTTTCGGGTTGGTTTAGAGGATCCGATGTGGGGTCATGGAGATACTTGAGGATATACCGGGTCAAGTATGCGCAACCGAATCAGTGCCCGCCTACCAATTTGTTGAAAGACCCACGGGTCGGGTCGGGTGTGTATCTTTGTGGGGACTATTTGACCAGTTCTACGTTTGACGGTGCCTTGGTTTCTGGCAGAAGAGCAGCCGAGGCTTTGCTCAAAGACGGAGCCCCAGCTCGAGTTTAGTATTCAATGGAATTTGTATGATAAAAATTGTAAATTTTAATTTTATTCTAATTGTTAATATATTTTGATAATAATTTTTTATTAGGTAATAATGTAAAATATTGATGAGAATTATTCCTCAAGTTTATTTTCAATTCTATATAAAGTAAATAACTTTCTTAACAAAAATGCCTCTTCCATTTTTTATCCTATAAAATAATTATTAATCTTGTTTTGCTGAAAAATAATTATCAATCTTGTTTTCAATCGTTTAACCTAGAAAGTTAAGGCCATCATAAATAAATATATATATATATATCTTATATATTATAAAGGGAAGTGAAAAGCCAAATAAGTTTCCGTTTTTTTTTATCATTCATTATTTTTTTTTCTCTACATAGCAAAAATGATATTATTGTTATCAATGCAAATTGAGATGGATGATTGGGCATCTTTCTCCCTTAAGCAAAATCTCAGGTTCGAGTATTGTGAATGTAATAAATTTATTGTTGTTAATTTTTTTCATTTCTGTATCATAATTTTCTCACACATTTTAATTCTCCTCATTTCTATTTCCTACTCCATTAATTAAATATTTGAAAAGAAAAAAGAGAGANTTTTTTTCACTACATAGTAAAAATGACATTATTGTTATCAATGCAAGTTGAGATGGATGGTTGGGCATTTTTCCCTTTTAAGCAAGGTCTCGGGTTCGAATCTTGTGAATGGAATAAATTCATTGTTGTTAATTTTTTTCATTTCTTTATCATAATTTTCTCACACATTTTAATTCTTCTCAATTCTATTTTCTACTCCATTAATCAAATATTCGAAAAGAAGGAAGAGAGATCACTTATATGGTAAGAAAATATTCTCTTTTTTTTTTTTTCTTGACTATTTTGTTTGGGCATTTGTGGGTTTGTTTCAGATTTTGTGGTTATGATAGTGGGTTTGTTTCACCTTTGAAGCATAGAAAATGTGCAATATTTTTTGTTTTTTTCTCTCTCAGTTTTTTAAATCTTATTTTTCCTCTTTGTTTTTCTTTTGGTCTTTTATTCTATGAAAATCTTAACTTTTTCGATTAAACATTTTTTTGTTATGTGTTTTATGATTATTTGTGATAATATAGCTGATACGATATACCATCGTTCAAGCAAAAAAATTAAAAGACTGTTTCAATACGAAAAGAGTATTGGAGGAAGAAAACAAACAATTTTAGATTTGTATGAGAAAAAAGTAGTTTTTCTTTGATTCCATTGGTTGATCTGCAATCTGCTGAGGAAAAGACAAAATATATATACATCCTATAGATACGATTCCAAATTTTCTAGGTTTTGTCGATTTGATAAGTTTTTATTTCATTTTATTTATTTATTTATTCTTGTTATTGTTTAATGTGATGGGTTATTATGCTACATATTCAATTTGGATCAAAAAATTGTTTGCCTTGCTAAAGAAGAACCAGAAATCAAAGAAGTAATAGTGATCATCGTCTGAAATGAAAGAAATAAAATTGAGAAAACAATCTGGATTTTAGAAGTTTTCAGGTGGATACTAGTTGTTAATTTTTTTAAAGTGTTTTTAATAGTATATTTTACTCCATCTTTACATCTGTTCACAAAGAAAGAAAAAAAAAACATATCTCTCTACATATGTTTGTGATGGTCTTAGAGAAAAATTATCGAAGGTAAATGTCTAATTTTGTTTTATCTCTTTTGCTTTAGAGAATTTTTGTGTTATATTCGAAGACTTGGCTTTTGGAAAAAAGTTTCACCTTTGACAAACTCATGTATGAGAGATGTAGGATATATATTATCCTTTTGTCTTTTATTCTCTTTCTTTCGATCTTTTTTTTTAGGTTTTTTTTTATTGGCTATTTTTTTTTTCTAAATGGTGCAGGGTTTTAACATGTTCTACGATTGAAGTTTATCTATTTGATTGGCTATATTAACAAGCTACAAATGAACTAGAACACAGTTTTATGTTTGGAATATGAAAATGAAAGGCTTAGAAAATAAAGAGTTTAGCTTTCTTTTCTGATGTTATTATGATTTGTCTTTACTTCCTTTGATTTTCTTGAAAATACTTTTCAGTGTTAAAATTAAAATAGCAATGGTTTTCTTATGTGTATTTTAACGAAAATTGTAAAAACAAAAAAGTAAGTTAAAAATGATAAAGTATAAATTTTTTAAATTCTTTTGAATTTTGTAGTTTTGACTGAGATATTTTGTCTCTCTCTGTATTTTTTTATCTTTTTTCATTCTAACATTTTGTCTGTAACCAAAAAGAGCTATAGCTCATGCTGTAGTTCAATTTATGATTTCTTTTTATTATTGTTATATTAAATTTCTTATTGGCTGATTTGCTTCATTTAATTTGGAATAAATAAATCATGTGATTTGTAGTTAGATGTTTATATTGTCACTTAGTATATACTATATTTAAGAATCAAACTTAAACATGCGTGGACATTGGATGTTTTATTTGTATCTTTGTTTATTGTTTCATTCTGGTAAATTTTTCCTCAAGTAAAATGGAAAATTTTAATTTAACAGATGGCATGATGCTGAAACTTATATGCTAAGACAAAGACAGGTGGAGGCCCAGATGCCTCCATCAGGAATGAGCAATTGTTGAACCATAGTGCAGATAATGGTTTGAGAATTGCGTTTAATTTTTGTGGTATGCTTAATTGTATTGTATTCTTTTAAAATAACCAATTGTGTTTCATTTTTTCTATAAATTAGTTCTTAGAGTAAAAAGTCTATGTAAAGCTGCAGGTAGAATATGTGAGAAATTAAATGTTAGACTTTTTGGTGGTGGAGTTTGTCTTGTTACTGAGATCTAACAAACTGTAAGAATTTTAGTTATATATATTCTTGCATCTTTCATGGCCAAATGTGTTAATTGATTTGATTTGAAAATTTAATTGATCTGCTGAAGCTTTTTTCAACAAATTAACTTGTCAATTAGTCACCATATTGTAATAATAAGCATCGATTTTTTTCAATATTTTTGGCTGTGCTATGATATCAGAGAAAGTGAAGGCCAAACATCCAAATATTACATTCTTGGTTAGCTGGTGCTATTGGTTAGCTTTCATTCTTGTCATTTTTATTTTGGTTGTTTCCTAAATATTTAACCATTTCTTTTGCTGGCCTTTCTTCTTGCAGTGATGTCTCAACCGACCAAGAGCGGATTCTTGGGAAACTTTTCCGGTTGGCTATCAAGGGAGGCGTCTAATCTGAGTCAGGTGTTCAAGTCAACTAAGACTAGCTCTGTCTCATCTTCTTGCTCCTCCGCAGCTGCTTCTGCTGGCATTCATAATGAGCCTACACCAAAAACCCCAAAGTTGATGTCTGCCAATCCCAGCCCAGGTCTAGCGAGGAGTCAACACTCAATGCAAAGGAAAATGCTTGCCTCTCTAGGACCGGCAAATGATGGCATCTTTAACGGTTCGAACTCCATCTAGACCTTGTAAGCCACCAGGTGTATCGCTGGGTCAGTCCTACCCTCGTAACGTTCCACATTCAGTATTTTAAAGTTTTGCAGGATGACAGCCTAGCGTATCTTCTCGACGTAGGGTGACATTGCTTATCCTGGTCCAAAAGCATAAGCATAGGGTTGTGGATCTGGGGCATCATATCCTCCAAGTACTTGATGCCAATACTGGCTGCAGAATCTCATGTTCACCTTGTCCCCCAACCTTCTCTTCTCGGCCTCAAACTTTTGTCTCTCTTCAACCTCCAACCTTCTCTTCTCAGCTTCAACCTTCTATCTCTCCTTAGCTTCAATCCTTTGTCTTTCCTAAACTCGGATATGCTCTCCCTCTTCTTCCAAATTGGTTTGGTTCCTACGCTTAACCCAAAACCGTGAATGCTTCTGCTCCTCTCGTACTTGCCTCCTGACATTGAGGGAAACTCTGAGGGTCCAGGCCATTGTTTTGGTAAGAAGAAAGCATCACTCATCAACCTAATCCGACAGCTGCCTCACTCATCTCCAGTTTGCCGACGTGAGAGGGATGGATAGTCTCATTTCTCCTTGTCTTGCCCGGGGAAGGCCTTAGGTACTCCTTTGACGACCCAGACCTGCCATGGTTGCTTCGCTATAGGCCCCTAACTTGAGTCCTCAACTCCTCCTTCAGTGCTCCCCCTCTCAACGAGTCCAAGAGTAAATGTGGGGTCTTAGAGAGTCTACTAGACCTGGACTACTTCTGGTTTGGGAATTGAGCTCGCAATGGGTCTGTTTATTGTGTTTGAGCAAATTGAGGTTCTAGTCCATTGGATAGTTAGGCTCGCTCTGAGCGTGATGCTACCTGTCTTTCACTTTGCCTCTTAGCTCGGGGCAACTGCTGTGAAGGTAGTGCTATCGAATTAACTACCAAGATTGAAGTTTCTCGGTTTAGAACTGAGTTGGTTCCTATAGCTCACTTGCCTCTAGCCCTTCTGTTTGAGGGTTCAACTCCCTCCAACTTACCTTGCTGCTCCGGATAGGTATCTGGCATTTTTAGGGGTCCTCCTACAAGTTAATGTTAGCACACATCAGGTTCCTTCTCCGGCTAAATTCAACAGCAACTATAGGATAGCGAGTCTCTCCGGAGCTAAAATTTGACGACTCATCCTAGTGTTGAAGCTAGGTGGCTCCCCCTTTAGGAACCGAATTTCCAAAATTGTGGCTTATGAGACTCCAAGTCCTTTAGCGATCTCCTATGAGATTCCTGGTTCATCAGGAGCCAAACTAAGGCATATTGTCCAAAAGCTGAAGTTCAGCCACTGTCTTTTTTATACTCCGTTGTTATCTTTTTGTTTTTTTTTAAGGAGTGTACTTTTGCTATATGCTTGCTTTGTTATTTTTTTTTAAGAAACCAAAAAATAGATAAGAGTCCAAAATGAACAACAAAGAAAACATTAAATTCAAAGTAGTTCTAAATAAATAAACTCAAGGAATAAAAAGTTTAGCTCTAGCAAAAAAGAACAATGGCTGAAAAAAATAAATAAATGAATAAAAATAAAAATACTCCATATCAGTGGAGGAAAATAGGAAAACTAATGGGGAGAACAAAGCCCTAAAAAATCTAATCCCAAAAGAGAACAAATCTCAAAATGCATATAAAAAATATTTTCCAAGGCAAACTCTTTGAAAAAAAGATTTTGAATCTAACAAGAAAAATCCCAAAAACCAAGAAATGAACTCTGGCAAAGCTTTAGTCGAAGCAATAAAAATGTTAAATATTCAAACATATTTCACCCAAAAGCTCTAGACCTGTGAGCTATTTCACCAAAAATCTCTACCACAAACACTCAAAAAGGAGCAACAACTACTACTACACACATAATGGCTTCTTTAATAAATAAAAAATTGAAAAAGCATAAATTTTATATTTTAAAGAAGATGAAGCTAAAGCCTATGAAAAAGTGAGTAAATAAGTAATAGCTTTATAAAAAAAACACCCCCACACAACACCCTTCTCCACAAACCCATCTCACCGATTCTTCTCTCTCTCTCCATTTTTCACAGACATGGTGACTAGCATTCTCTATTTTCTTCAAAATCCATATCCAAAAAATGGCTGGATTAAATTTTTTGTTTGAGGAAAAAAGTGTTGTCTTATAAGCAAATTTGTGTGCTTGCTATATTTGCATTTCTAATTGTTATGGGGATTTTTATGGTATGGATCAGAGAACCTCCCAGGCCTCTTTAGCACCCCTACAAGCCCACAGTGGATAAGGCCTGATGTGGGCATTGAGTGCTCTTCTAGCATGGATGTTCATGGTGAAGACATTGTGCTGCCACGTAGACCAATGACGTGTTCTCGAGCTAAGAAGATCAAAGCGGAATGCTTGGACTTGTGAAGAGAATATTTGATGAAGATCGATTCAAGTATCCAAATGACGTCATTTTAAAAACAAGCATTTTATAATGGTAGTTTCGTAATTTTTACTATTTTTTGATTATAATGGCAGTTTCGTAATTATTGCATTTCTCGATTATAATGGCAGTTTTATAATTATTTCTATTTTTGGATTATTTTTATTTAGGGTTAGTTTTCAGCCTTAGGATTACTTTCCTAATAATTTTATGGTCTAGATTGATTCTTAATCTCTATATAAAAGGGAGGTTACTAGCTTCTAAGAAAAAAAAAACTTTGATTAATGATTATTGAGAATCTACTCTTGTTTTCAACAAGACTTGTGTGTTCCAAGTGAGGATAGTTCTTCTTCTACTTGTTGCATTGGGAATTGATCTTCTTATCAAAGGTATTTACTTTGTGGCGAATTTCAATTTCATTATTTGCCTTCTAATTAGTGTTGCTAGATACAATTGTTATCTAGAGGTGCTATAGGGTAGGTTTTTACCTAGGGTTTATTCCATATAATCTTGTGTGTTAGGATTACAGTTTCTTTAAGCTTGGGGTTCCGAATCAAGGCCCATCAGTCACGGACAGGCAGAGCCCAGGCACGGCGTGAGCATGGATGGATGAATAAAGTAAGCCCGACTGGGCTGTAGTTCTTGGCTGAGTATTTGCCTTGCCTCTAAGTCTAGGTGTCACAATCCCAGCGTATGAGGGTTCTTAACCCTAACATCCAAGCCATCGGAAACAAGTATTTAAGGTAAGGTTAGGTGAATGGGAAGGGGATCGCTTTTCTTGGAATTTAAACCCTAAACACTCCCTAGCGACCCTAAACCAGTCGCCATCACTCCTTTGACAGGTTTTAGGAGGGCCCCTCTGTGCGGAACTAGAGGCAGGCTGTATAATGGGTATACCTTAGGGGAACCTGAAGAAGGTTTCTTGGAATAGCCCGTGATTGACTTTGGCATCGGAGTGGGAAAGCCGGTGACACCACCGGCTTTCTCTAACGTCGTTGTTCTATTTTGCAAGAGTCAGGGAAGAGATACGGGATCCTGCCAGGAAAGTACCGTGTGATCTAGGGTGATGAAAATCATGCAACAACAGTGGTGCCGTCTGTGGGAAATGAAAAAAAATATCAAAGTTGTGCCAAAATCTAGAAATCACAAACAGCTATAATCCCCTACGAAATAATCATCTGGAAAAGCCATGTCTCCAAAGGAAGAAGTTTGGCGGCAAAACCAGTATTGCGACAAGCATAATGAGTGCGATATGGAAGATCAGCCAGAAGCAGGGCTGGAGAATAGTGGCACCGAGCCATCGAACAGGCAAGCTAGGAATAAGCATCCCATGAGGACAAATACTATTCCTCATTAGGAAGCCATTGTTCCCAGGGAGCCAACAGCTTTGTTGTCGCAGTTACCCCCTCGAAGACGTAGCAATAAGAGGGTAGCGCCGCGGTCTGAGAGAACTCGCCTATCTAATGCGGAGAACCGCTTGGAATAGTTAATAGGAAAAATGGTGCAAAATCAAAACGATCAGCAAGTACAACACTCCCAGACACCCAGAAGCCAAGCACCTGTAGATTCTTCACATTCCCATGCACGATCACAGGAGCACAGAGAAGGAAGAGCACTGAGAAACGATGGCAGAGGCCAAGGAAGGAATCAACCGAGGCATGAGCGTTCGAGGACACCTGATGGAGAGGTTAGAAGGGATATCAGAACCTCCCTATATCTCCCGCGGGACAGGCAGGGAAGTTCGAGGCACAGATCAATCAGTGACACCTTCTCCTCACCCCATGAAGGCTTGGATTTGAGCAATCTGAGAGCATCCCTGGATGCTAGAAAAAGGGCACGTGATGAGAATGATAGGGCCAGAGCCCAATAAGAGATGAGACCCGATCGCCACACGCGATGGAACCTGGATGAGGAGAGGGCTAGCATTAGGGCCGAGGAATGAAGGTGATTCGAAGATGAAATCAGAAGGTATGTAGCAGAGGACGATAGGCGAAGGCTCGCCACTGTGAGAGACCTCTACGTCGAGGCAGGAGCCCAAGTTCAAGGGGGAAACCTCATTGCTCCCCTGCCTGGGCATGTGCCTCTTAGTGCAACAGGGACCCAGTCCACCTCACCATTCACCTTGAGGATAAGGCAAGCAGCCCTCCCGCCTAACTTCAAGATTCCCTATGTGGAACGTTATGAGGAGCAAACCGATCCTGGAGAACACTTGGGGGCTTACCGGGTTTGGATGGAGTTTGAGGGAGCTGAGGATGAAATCATGTGCAGGGCTTTCCCATTAACCCTCGGAGGAATGGTTAGAACATAGTTTACTAGTTTGAAGCCAGGGACTATTGCATCTTTTGGCCAACTAGAGAATGCCTTTGCCACCCAGTTCCTGGGGGCTCGACCAGAAAAAAAAGCCGCATACTCACCTGTCTTCGATGGTTCAAAGGGAAGGCGAATCTCTAAAGTCGTTCGTTCAGAGATTTACAAAAGCTATGATGCAAGTCGAAGGGGGAAACAATGATCGAGCCATGCAGGTCATGCAGAATGGCTTGAGAGATGAAGATTTCATCTGTTCAATAGTGAAAAATCCTACTCAAACTTTCCTTGAGATGCTGGTGGAGGCTCACAAGCATATTTCAGTAGAAGAGATCATTGAATCACGAAAGAGGTCAAGGCAGGAACACGAGGGTCGAAATGACCCCCGAATGAACCAGATGAATGGAGCTGTGAACATCAAAAGGAGTAATGATGAAAGAAATCAGGGACCTCGATTCCCCAGTGACAGACCAGGCAGGTTCACACCACTCAACACGACGCGTGAAGAGGTGTTGATGAAAATTGAATGAAGCAACATGTTGAAAAAACCCTTCTTTATCAAGACCCCACTTCGGTTTCGGAACAGGAAAAGATATTGCAGATACCATAGAGACTACGATCACGATATTGACGGGTGTATGGAATTAAAGGAAGAAATAAATGCTCTTATTTAGAGGGGAGATGAGCCATTAATCAGATAGGATCTTCAAGATAGGAACAAATCAGAGTGGAGGATGCATCTATAATACCACTCCGACCATGAGAGATTAATGGAAGTGTGAGAACTATTGTAGAAGGACTAGGAATGGGGGAGTTCCAACAGGGCAAGGAAAGCATATGCGAGGGATGCTAGATTCACGCAGGAATAGTTTGAAGTAAATCTAGCAACCAGATAGCCCGAGGCATTGTGGGGGGACCCTTTCCTATTAACTTTTGATGATGAAGAAGCCGTGAATATTCACCACCCCCATGATGATGCAATAGTGATAGTGGCGCAGGTGGCTAATCACATGATATTTTGCATATTAATAGACATAGAAAGTTCGGTTGATATCTTGTATGCCCCAACCTATGACGGGGCTAAAAAGAGAGGCACTCAAACCGGTAAGGACTCCTCTCTCGGGTTTCACAGGTGAATTGGTATTTCCAAAAGGGTCTATTGAACTCCCTATCACCGTAGGGAATGCCCCTGACGATCCACGAAGATGACCAATTTCTTGGTAATGAAGACCCCTTCAGCATACAACGCCATAATTAGAAGACGAACCCTGAACGCATTGAAGGCAGCAACCTCAACCTATCACTTGTTGAAGAAGTTTCCTACTCCGGGGGAGAGATCGGATGCGTTCGAGGAGACCAGCACGAATCGAGAAAATGTTACGCAACATCCCTGTGTGACAAAACTATTCACATAGAATCACTGGCCATTTTTATAGCCCCCAGGCAGGAAAATCCTGACCCGTAGCACGAGAGGCTCAACCACCTGATGTGCCTGACGACCTACAGGCAGGAATGCCCTGAGCAAACAAGGAACAAACCTCAAAATAAAAAGTCTATGAAGAAAAAGCATTCCTCAGAGCTGAAATGCTCTGAGCAATTAGGGAGCAGTTCCTCCCTCAAGAAGCCCCAAAGTGAAAAATCTCCCTCCGAGCAGAAATGCTTCGAGATAGCTAGGAAAAAACCTTTGAGCGTGCCCTGTTCTTACAACATACAGACCTCCGAGTGCAAGCACTCTAAGACAATGATTACTGAAAAATCTAGAGTAATGGAAATCTGGCAATGGGAGCATTCCTGGGATGGGTGACCCCCTGGGAAGTCTGACCAAAAACTCCATAACGTCTGAAGTGCGGTGGCTGAATTGGAGACAATATTGGTTCGAGAGAGTGTGTGGCGTTACAGAGGAGGAATCAAGTGGATGGCAAATCTGAGTGGACGGATCCAATAACTAGATACCTGACAGAAGGAATCCTGCCTGAAGATAAGCTGGAGGCTCGATGCTTGAAATACAAAGCCCCGTATTATACCTTGATAGATGGAGTATTGTACAAGAGAGGCTTCTTACTCCCCTACCTGAAGTGCTTAGGTGCAGCCGAAGCCGATTATGTCCTGAGAGAAATACATGAGGGGATTTATAGCAATCACTCAGGTGGCCAATCGCTTGCTAACAAAGTAATCCATCAGGGGTATTACTGGCCCACGATGAAGGAGGATGCACGAATTCATGCATAGAAATGCAATTCCTGCCAGAGGTTTGCCAACGTAAATAGGAAGTCTCCTGAACAGCTCACTTCAATCATAAGCCTCTAGCCCTTTGCCCACTGGGGAGTTGACCTTATTGGCCCCCTGCCGATGGGTAGAAACCAGGCAAAGTACGTTATAGTTGCGATTGATTATTTCAACAAGTGGGTGGAATCTGAGCCGTTATCCACGATAACTAAGGCCAAAACCTCAAATTTCATATAGAGGTCTATTATGTGTAGATTTTGAATACCACATACCATTGTAACAGACAACGGTAGGCAGTTCGATAATCAGAACTACAAAGAGATGTGCTCGAATCTAGGAATCAAGGCAGCCTTTTTGGCCCCATTTCATCCATAAGTGAATAGACAAGTTGAGGCTGTCAACAAAATATTCAAGAACAACCTGAAAGCTAAACTAGATGTGCATAAAGGGGCCTGGGTGGACGAGCTCCCGAAAGTTATGTGGGCATACCAAACCACACCTAGGACTGGAACTGGAGAAATCCTTTATCTCTAGCATTCGGGGCTGAGGTGATGATACCCGTGGAGATCAGAGAGCCCAGCCCCAGAGTCAGGTACTTTGAACTTGGCAAAAACGATGAGCAGATGCGCTTGAGCCTTGATTTGATTGAAGAAAAGAGGAATATGGCACAAATTAGGGGGTGGCCTACAAATAGAGATGGGCAAGGTACTACAACTCCAGAGTAAAGCAGAGATGCTTCAGGCAGGGAGACCTGGTCTTGAGGAAGACGATGCTCAACACTAAGGAGCATGGATCAGGAACTCTAGGACCTTCCTAGGAAGGCCCATACAAAGTAATTGAAGTATTACGTCCAGGGACGTACAAGCTTGAAGGACTGGATGGAAAGAGACTGACCCACCCGTGGAATGCAGAGCATTTAAGATTTACTACCAATAGACCAATGTAACAACGTAAAGCAATTGTAAAACACTTCTATTTTTCGATAAAGCAAATGCTTATTCAGAAAAGAAATACCTTGCTGCTCAAAGGGTCTGACTCAGATTCGAGTCGATAGCTGAGGTCAGGCCCAGGTTCTTCTTGAACTAGAGCCCATTATTATTTTCTCAAAGGGCCTGACTCGAATTTCAGCCGATAGCTGAGGTCAGGCTCAGGTTCTTCCTGAACTAGAGCCGATTGTTATTTGCTCAAAGGGCCTGACTCGAATTCCATCCCATAGCTGAGGTTAGGCCCAGGTTCTTCTTGAACTAGAGCCCATTGTTATTTGCTCAAAGGGCCTGTCAAGCCCAAGTTCTTCTTGAACTAAAGCCCGTTTTTATTTGCTCAAAGGGCCTGACTCGAATTCCAGCCGACAGCTGAGGTCAGGCCCAGGTTCTTCTTGAACTAGAGCCCATTGTAGTTTGCTCACAGGGCCTGACTCGAATTCCAGCAGATAGCTGAGGTCATTCCCAGTTCTCTCGTAAGTCCAATCCACACAACAGAAAACTCTCACCTGTCCAGAAAGAACAGGTCCGAGTTTGGAGGGGATAGGAGTGGGAACTATAAAATCATCATCAAACTATGAGAAAGAAAATCCATATAGAAATTGTCTTACACAACAAACAGTCAAAAAAAATGAATCGTCTATATAGAAAGGGAAAATGAAAGACAGCAATATTTGGAAAAAGTATCCCCCCAAGAAAAGCCTAGTTAAGGGAGACACCAGAAGCAGAAGCAGGAACACCAGAATCAGCCTCCTCAACAAGTGCAGGAGTCGGAGAACTGGAGGTTCGAGGGCTCTGACCACAGGCAGGAACCTCTGGATTCTCAGGTACCAGGCCACTAGAAGCAGGAACGGCATGAACAGAGGGTTGGGACCCAAGTACAGGATCAGAAGCAGGTACAAGCCCCATAGTTTTCTCCAGCACGGAGAAGTCCATGCCAGGAAAGCAGACCCAGGCCTTTTTAATTGCAGCGTCCACCCCTGCATCAAATTACCCATCTGCCTGTGTCACTAGGCTCTGGTAAGCTGATGATATCGCCAGAACTTTATCCTGCTCAAGTTTGACTCTGTCCTGCTCAAGCTTGACATCGTCCAAGGCCTTTCTAAGTTGAGCCTCAAGATCTTGGTGAGCACGACCACCGTTAGTCAGCTCCTCGCTCTTCTTTTGAAGCTCCCCTTCTTTCCTGGACAGGAGGTACTCGAGCTCAGATGTGCATTTTTTGGCCCCCTCTAATTCCCCCTCCACGTCCTTGAGGCGGGACAGAGACACATCGGCTGCCTGAAGCTCGATCCCCACCAGTTCTTGGATCTTGAAAACCGAAAAGAAAGCGAGGTTTGTCAGGGCTTAACATGACATAACAAAATGCAACAATGCCAACTGAGGCGAAGCCTTTTCAACCAGAGAGAAAATGGAAGTGTTACTACCCCGATTGTCTTCTAGGGGAGGAACCTCTCAATGGAGAACATCTAGCGAGCCAACCAGGTAAGAGGGGAGGTGTGCCACTTCATCCTCGGCCACCCCCGTGGCAGGCTCTTTACCCTTCAACAAGTGAATGACCCCCTTTCTTTTAGAAGATAGCTCATCCCCAGAACGAGACTCCAATCTTGAGGCAGGTTCTGTCACCTTTGATGAAGCGGAATTTGAGACAGAAGCCGAACCATGGGGAGCAGAGCCATGTGTCAGCTTCGCTGACTTCAGGACCTCATTAAGGTCATAGCTATCTTGGCAGACGCCTAGGCAGGTCTTTTTGAGAACCACTCCTTCCTGATTGACCACTCATAGCTGCAAGAAACCAGAAAACGCTAATTAGAAACGTCATAAGACAAAATATATGTTAAAGTGGGGACCATCACAAGATGCAACCATGTGATCGTCCCTGACTCATACCCGAGGATAATCTCTTCCTGGATAGAATGGACTTGTAGTCCCTCTCAGCGAGACTCAAATACAGGATTACGTCCATCATGGATCTACTGACTTCACCAAGGAGGGGGGGACGAACTCCACTCATGATTCCAACCCGCAAACCACCGAGGAATAGACGTCTCATCCCTGGTTTCCTTTGATACAGACTCCCAGCAACCACCAACGAAAAACCAATCCTTCTACCACCCAGTGATTTCAGGCAGGAATTGGATGAATTTCCTACGTCGATGATAGATGTAGTATAGAGCAACCTGTCTGGGAACTAATCTAATCTCGAAAAGAGCCTGGAATTCAAAAAGGGTAGGATTTGACAGAAAATGCTCCCTCCACAGCACGTAGCAGCATAACACAGACCTTCAGATGTTGGGTCCTAACTGGAAGGGGCCAAGGTTGATTTCCCTGAGAAGCTTTGGGACAAAGGGGGCTAGAGGCAGTCTAAACCCGCAATCGAATAACCAACTGCTCAAAGCTATCTCCCAGGGGGAGGGGAAATGGCGAATTCCCCTTCATTGGGAAGCCTAGCAGTCAAGCCTTTAGGCAGGGGAAAATTCTGCAGTAAACTAGCCAGACCCGATTTTGTCAGATCGGACCTGGCAAAATCACAGTCTCGATATTCGTTTCTAGGCCCAGTTGGCTCCCTCGCAGCCCTAGCGGCCCTAGTGACCCTGGTGTCCCTAACGAAAGGACTGGGAGGAAGAACTGAAAACCCTGAAGGATCCATTGAATCAACAGCCATTGAAGGCTCAGCTACTTCCAACTCAGCTCCCTCTGAATTGGAAATCTCCACAATCCCAGTGTCAAACCTTGTCGAGGAGAATACATTGGCAAGTCATTAGGATTTCCTGCAGACAGAAGGCAGGGGCCTAAGTTCCCGAATGGGTCTAGGCTGGGGATCGTCTGTGGACTGAAAACTAATAGGGACCCCAGGCAATCGTAGCAGCGGCTCGCTGCTACTACTGGTGGAAGTATCCGACAACTAAAGATAATAAAAAGGATTGTCAGGCAGGTAAGAAAGTCCCTATCTTATGAACAACATAGACACCTAACCACTTGGCTACAGAAGACTAAGACGAAAAGACCCAATGTCGTAGGGTAGACACGAAAATAATAGAAAAGGTCTCCAAAATTTGAATAGCCACAACTTCCAGGCAAGTAAGGAACAGTCTAAGGAGGAACCTATATCGGCAAGTGCCATCAAGGACAAATTGTATAGACGAATAAATATATATATATATATTCATGCGCAGCACACAATCAGCCATCAAGTAAGAGATGTAGTTTACATTCAAATGTGAAGAAAAAAAAGTCTCCTCGTAGCGGAAATCTTCAGCACAGTGAGTCTCTGATCAGTTAGGCCATGAAAGGAGAAGAGGGAGATTAGAACAGGTTCAAAATCAAGGAAAATGTAAAAAAGAATGAGGGAAGAAAAAGAAACAAACCCAAACCTTTACCTGAGAAACGCCAAACTGAGGACTAAAGCAGGGATGAACGAAAACTGATAAAAGGCACCCAGAAAACCCTTAGAGGAACAGTGGTGATCAGTGTGCAGGTATTCTAAAATTCGGATTAAGAAGGCGATAAAGATAGAAAATAGGAGCTTTGAAACCAAATTAGGAAATGGGAAGGAACTGCTCACCCACGTTCCAGTGCAGAGGGTAAACCGAGAGACGAGGCGGTGATGGGCACATAAATTCTATCTCTCCCACATCATCAATCATGGGAAACACAAAAAGCGCCTGACACTGTACACTATGTTGGTGCACCCCAACCGTCAGATCGGAATGAATGGACAGGATGGATCAAGCAATTAATGAAAGCAGGTCATTTGAAATTAAAAAAAAAGTCCTCAAAATTCGCGCCAAGTTGCCACCCAGGCGGTGCACAAGCTGAAACTGAATTCCTGACAGAGAAATCAAAGGGCCTAGGCAGGTTTCCTGTCCCACAAGAGAGAAAACCACCCCAATTGAAAATTGGGCCAGTCTTAGGGTCTAATGTTATGGGGATTTCTAGGGTATGGGTCATAGAACCTCCCAGGCCCTTTTAGCACCCCTACAAGCCCACAATGGACGAGGTCCATCAGTCACAGACAAGCAGAGCCTAGCCCATCAGGCAGGGCCAAAGGCAAGCCTAGGCCCGACGTGAGCATGGATGGATAAATAAAGTCAGCTCATCTGGGCTGTAGTTATTGGCTCAGTATTTGCCTTGCCTCTAAGTCCAGGTGTCACGATCCCAGAGTATGAGAGTTCTTAACCCTAACATCCAAACCATCAGAAACGGGTATTTAAAGTAGGTTAGGTGAGTGGGAAGGGGATCATTTTTCTTGGAATTTGAACCCTAAACACTCCCTAACGACCCTAAACCAGTAGCCATCACTCTTTTGACAGGTTTCAGAAGGGCCCCTCTGTGAGGAACTGGAGTCAGGCTGCATAGTGGAGATACCTGAGGGGAACCTGAAGAAGGTTCCTTGGAATAGCCCGTGATTGACTTTGGCATCGGAGTGGAAATGCCGGTGACACCACCGGTCCCCTCTAACGCCTTTGCTCTCTCTTGCAGGAGTCAGGGAAGAGATCTGGGATCCTGCCAAGAAAGTACCGTGTGATCTAGGGTGACAAAAATTAGGCAACAACACTAATTTCTATTTTAAGTCACCTTAACTAGATTCCAGAAGAGATAGGCATCTTCAAGACGAAAAAAAAAAGAGTCCAGCATATCCTAAGGTATTTAGTAATATTTATTACAATTTCATCCATTTGCGCGGGACCTGTGATTTCCCATACGGGTTTTCTTCCAAACCTACATTTCATATTACAAAAGCTGCATATGAGGCAAACCAAAGAGAAGGAGGATGAGATTCTGTAGTTTCGAACGCCAAGGATAATAGTAAGAAAAGAAGATAATAGCAAGAAAGAAAAGTAGAGACAGTCACTCGGTACTCTAGTGGTACTAGAATTGATTTTTAGACCTCGATAATTTAATGGTATATAGTTGAGCCGCATTGAATGATATCAAAGGAGTAATACCGCCTGTTGAAAAACAAAAGAAAGCTAATTAATATGGTGCTGTATAATAATTCCTCGAAATCTCAATATTAACTTAATGCACTGATTAATACGATCCCAAAATCATTAATGGAACCAATAACTCAGGTTCTGCTATCATCAATATTAATTTAGAATACGTTTGATGTGCATGACTGGAATGGAATGAAGGGTACGTGTAGTACCTTGGGTTATGTTATCATGTATATTATATAAGTATGTATTATATTAGTATATATTATTGTATTGTATTTGATGCATAATTGTACTGTATTAATTTTTTAAAATATAAAAAATTAAATAAAATTAAATAAATTTTTGATGTTATTAATTATGTACTCTTTAATAATTTAGGAAAAAAATAATATTTAGAATATAATATTTGATACATAAACAAATTTGGTTACATGTCTCCAGTTGACAAATAAGTTTATAGCATTGATCCAAGCCAGTAAAATAAAATTGTAAACAAACATATGCATTTTTGTATCTTAGCAAGTTCATTGCTAAGATAGTGTCATTTCAAATAAATGGCAAAAATAAGAAATGCTAGATTGCAAGCATAATAATGTATGCATGGCCAAGCACAAAGATATTACAATAAATAAAAAATTAAAAAAATAGAAAGAAGTTTTTTTTTTTTAATGCACTTTAGTACATTTTAAAATTAAATTTGTTCATATAGAGTTTCTACAATTAATATGTGCAATTGATACCCTGTAATTTGAAAAAAGTTGTACATTTGTCTAATTTAGTTAAAATTGACAAAGTTCGTCGATTTAGAAGTTACATGCATAGCATGTGACCCTAAAAAAATCATTTTTTATTGTACTAAAAATTTAAAGAAAAAGAACAATAAAGAAAATTTGAAATTCATTTATGGCTTTTCTTTTTATTTTTTAATTTTTTTTTTATGTTTTTGGTACAGTTTGAATGAGAAAACCAATTTAAAAGTAACTTGCTATAAACTTGACTTCTAAATTAACAGAATTTTTTAATTTTAACTAAAATTGACAAATGTATAACTTTTTCAAATTATAAAGTATTAATTGCACAAATTAGTTATAGAGACTCCTATTGAACAAATTAAATTTTAAACGGTATTAAAGTTATTTTTTTATTTAAATTTCTACCAAAAAAAGGGGAGAGATCAAACAAGGGGAAAAAAAAAAAGAAAAAAAAATGGGGTTTTATTAAATGGGGTTTTTTTTTATATGGAATATTTATAAAAACTAATGGGTTTTTTTTTTTTTTAATTCATCGTGTTTAAAGTTGTTGTTTTTTGTCTTTTTTTTTTTATCATTAAGTGATATTTATCTCTGAAAAATAAATGGGATTATATATCAAAAATGAAAAAAGGTGGTGGTTCTACCGAGTACATTCTTATAGTGTAAAAATAAAAATGGAAAAGCCAAAAATCTGGCTCAAATTCAAATCGACCTGAAACAACCTGAGCTTTCCAAATTTCATTTTTGAATTGGATTTAGACTTTATATTTTTAGTATAAATTCGGTCTAGAGCTTAACTCATTGAATTACTTGTCATGCTAGATTTAAACACAGTACAGTTAGTTAGTATGATATAATTTTATAATTTATTTTTTTATTAATTTATTATAAAATATTTATTATATGGTATGTTATTTAGTTTATAGTTTTCGACTTTATATATTTTGTAAACATTATAAAATTAGAATTATTTTTATTTGTTTATTAAAAATATTTTAAGAAGAAAAAGAAAAATTTTGATTCAAACTTTGGATTCAAAAACTTTTAAATTTTAAGCTTCAAATTCAGTATAAGCTTTAAATATGAAGCTCGACTTGATACTCAAATACAAATCCAGCTCCATACTAAAAAGGTTGGATAGCGGATTTTAAACTTGGAATATGGACCCGTTCAAATTTTCTCTTCAGCCTAAAAAGAGCTTAGTCTAAACCAATTTATGCATTAACACCCCTATTTATAAACAATATTAGAGATAATTATTAGTGTGAGTTTCATAGTCATTAGGAACAAAGACAATTTCAACGTTTAAGCTTCATCCACGTACATCATCTTTACTTCAGCAAAACAAAAGAGTTCGTCAGGAACCCAGTAGAGATAATATTGCCAAACCATTTGATAAATTTTTTATTTTATGGACATCATTTTGACTTTGAAATTTTGACCCGTAGCGATTAGATGGCTAAAATCAAAATGTCATTTAAACTTCATAGCCCATCATAAAACAGTCAACACAAGCATATCATGATGGACGTTTATAACATCTCTTTATTTATAGTTATAAAAGAAATATATTTATTTATCTAGGTTACTATCAAATATATTTAGTTTATTTTTTTTTTGTTGAAGAATAAAATTCAATCGTTAAAATTAAATAACAATAAAATAGATAGATAATTTAGATAACTAAAATTAAATAGTTTAAACGACTAAAGTTTAAATTTGGCTGAAATTATCTCGCTTATTGTCTCACTCAAAGAAGTTATTGTTCTCTTTTTCTTCCTAATTTGCAAACCAAGACCTACCAATTTCAACAAAATCTTAGGTATTTATGTTTCAAAAATATATTTTTTCTTCAATTTTAATTTTTTTTATATCCATTTGTAGATTTTCACAGTTGTTTTCTTCCATTCTTTTTTTTCTTTTTATCTGCAGGTTGACTTTTGGAAATTTATATATGAGTATTTTTATATGGATCCTCTCTGTTGAGCATGCCAGGCTCAGATATAGCAACAATTGTGGAATTGGAATTAGATTATTTCTATATGTTACTTCTTATTTTTTTTGGAGGAGATTCATTTTAGTATTTTTAAAATTTTTTTTTTTTTAAATATAGAGCGTTACAATTAATTTTGACATTTAATATTTTTTTTTAAAAAGTTACAATTTAGCTCAATTGTGACTAATTTTAATGAACTTTAATACTTTTTAAAAATAATTATTTTTATTTTATCAATTTTTTGAAATATTAAAAAAAAAGCAATTTAACTTTCTAAATTAATTTTTTATTTATTTTACCAATTTTGTAAAACATTAAATAAAAATTAATAATGAAATATTTTTATACTATATTTTTTTTCATCTGTCTAAATTTTTTTTCTAAAACTATTTTTCATCCTAAATTGCTAAAAAAAAAAATTACATTGCAATTTATTTAATACTATATAGTTTTTCATCATGAAAATATTTTTCAATACTATATTTTTTTAATCTAAAATTGTAAATTTTTTTATCATAACAATTTAGTTCATTCTATATATTTTTTCATCAAGAAAATTCTTTTATTCCTATTTTACTTCTATCTTCTTCTTGTTTTCATCTAAATTTTTTTTGTTTATCCTAAATTGCTAAATAAGAAATTTATCATGAAAAATTTATTTCATCCTACATATATTTTAATTACGAAACTTTTTTCCATCCTATACAATTTTTCATCAAGAAAAAAAAAAGCTTTAGATGAAAGAAAAGTAAAGTTGAAGGAAAGACAAATTCAAGATGAAAATTATTATATTTAGCAATTTAGAATAAAATAAAAATTTATAGATAAAAAAAGTTAGATAATTTTTTTTCTTAATATTTCTGAAAAGTGGTAAAATATAAAATAAATAAAAAATTAGAAAGTACTAAAGTTCATTTAATAAAATCTATTAAAATTAACCTCAATTGGACTGAATTACAACTTCTTAAAAAATAGAGATATTAAGTGCCAAAATTAATTGTAGCGCTCTCTATTTGAAAAAGTTAAAGTCTATAAGGTACTAAAGTACATTTAACTTTACATTTTTATTTGGTTGGATTGCTTTTGATTTTTGGCTCATTCCTCGTTAGTGAATTGGCTATTTCATAATTTGATCGTTTCCATATTCTAATGTTCTTTCATCGCTTGGATTTTCATGCTGATTGGGTATTGGATTTATTGGTTTTTATTTTTCAATGAATTGATTAAGAAAAGCTATTTTAATGAAAAAACATGGTAATCCGAGTTTTTTCGAGACTCACGTGTGGAGATCTTAAAATATCTCTATGAAGGTTCTTTGTTTTTGCTTGTTTCTTGCTAGTTCGCACCATGGAAGTGGACTCCATAGGAAATGACACTGGAGATGAGGGTTCTTCTTTGATGCAGAAAGAGCTCATTCTGGAGGATTGTTGGCCAGTGAAAAATTCTTCTGAGTGATTTAGTGATCGTTTGATGAACTTTCATTTTGCTTAGATGAATAATGAAAGTGGTGGTAGAGATGAGGATTCCTGTAGTAAAGATTCGCTAGATTTGTAGGAATTTGAGGTTGAAGAGCTGAACATTGAATCATATGTTAATATCCTTGTTTTGCATCTTTCCATGCATGAGAGAAAAGAACTTAGGAAGCCATGGGTGAAGGCTTTTATTATAAAGGTTGTGGGGAAGACTCTGCCTTATAACTTTCTAGTTCAAAGATTGCATTTAAGATGGAGTAATCAAGGAGAGCTGAAATTGGTGGATATTCGGAATGGTTTATATCTGGTCAAGCTTCTTTCAAAGGAGAATCTTACAAGTGTTTGGATTGAGGGACCATGGATGAATGCAAGGAACTAGCTCTTTATGCAATATTGGAAACTAGAATTTGACTCGTTCAAAAAGTAGATTCGACATATAGAAGTTTGGGTAAGGCTACCTTATCTCTTTTTTGAATACTATCAGCCTTCTTTTTTGTCGAGAATTGGTAATTTGTTAGGAAAGACTGAAGATTGATAAAAATACTAAAATGGCTAATTGTGGCAAGTTTCCTAGACTTTGTGTTGAAATGGATGTGTCTAAGCCTCTTATCTCTAAGTTTGTTGTTAGAGGCAAGTTGCAGAAAGTGGAATATGAAAGAATTGGAATAAATTGCTTTTGTTATGGTTGTATTGGCCATACAGAGAATCTTTATGAGAAAATTAAGAAGGAAGCTAATACAAATAAGGATGATGTTGCATTGGATTTTGCTTAGGGAAGTGAAGTTAAGAAGGTGGTTGCTAAGAAAAGGAAATTTAGGCCCCGGATGATAGCCAAAAAAAGGAAAGGAGTCAATAAATCTTCTGATAATGGTAAAGAGAAGTCTAATTTTCGATTTGGGAAGGGTAATAACAATTTTCATATCTTGGATGACTTTTCTCAAAAAGGAAGTTATTGAATGATTGGAGGTATTGGTAATCACTCTTGAATTAGTCAGGATATTATGGCTGAAGAGTCTATGGAGTTTAAGGTTATTAAATGTACAGACATTTTGATTGAGAATGAAGATTTAGAGGATGTGTCTAATAAATTTGGTGGACGATAGACCTTTTAAGGGTCAGAAGATTGGTGGAATAGAAAAAGGTGGGGGAACTTTAAAGCCTGGCCATACTGGGAAAATTTTGGTCTTTTCCAAGAAAGGGGTTCATTTTAAAAGAAAAAGGATAAGAGGTTGTCTGAATATGCGGGGACAAAAGAAAATCAAAGTTTGTTAGGTTTAGATTCATAAAAAAATCAAAGTTTGTTAGGTTTAGATTCATACGTACGTATTGATGGTTTCAAAGATGAGATGAGTGCGATTGCTCTTCATCTCAAAGAGTGGTTTGAAGGTCAATTGGGTTTGATGAAAAAGCAGGGTCAGAGTTCTGGTTTGGATCCTAAGCCGCTAGACATTGTTGAACCAAAATTAAGTAAAAGTAAGTGCAAGGTTTTTAGTTTCTCTTTTAGAAGTTGTGAGTTGACTGCAGGTTATTCCTTTAAACAATAAGTTACATGTTTTAGTTTCCCTTTCTTTCTAAATGTTAGTTTAGAAGTGCATGGGGCTGGGAGTGCTAGCTTTGTCATCCATGTGAAGAATTACATTAATCTTTATCTTGCAAATGTTCTTGTTATTATGGAAACGAAGATTGACAAGGATATTGTTGTTAAATGTATTGCAAAGATTGGCTGGAGTGATGTTGCTCGAGTGGATCCAATTGGCTTTTATAGAGGCATTTGGCTGCTAACCAGATGAGCTTGAAGCATTTGGCTGCTTTTCTGTAAAGGTGGAGATGTTGAGCTTGAGGTAATTTCTTCCTCGAACCATAATATCAATGCTTTTATTAAAGATAGGAAGCAAGGTTGGTGGTTATTTACTGCAATTTATATGCGCCTAGCATAAGATGTAAGATGCTTTAAAGGAAACTAAAGGAATAAATAAATTTCCTTGGCTTAGCTAGTGGTTTCAGTTAGGTTGGCAATGCATTGGATAAAAGTAGAGGGACTTGTTTTTCTCATTTTGGATCCTCTAGTTTTAATGATTTTGTGAATGAGTGTTGTTTATTAAACCTTGGTGTTGTTGGTCCTAAGTACTCCTGGAGTAATAGTAAAAGTGGGGGTCAGCTTATTAAAGAAATGTTGGATAAAGCTCTCTACTGCGTTCATTGGAGGGAATGTTTCCTTTTGCGGTTGTTTAAAATCTTCCAAAGACTATATCTTATCACCATCCTATTTTAATCTCTTTGGATAAGAAGGACAAAATTAATAAGAATCTTAAGCCTTTCATTTTGAAATGGATTGGTTATTGCATAAGGATTTCGATTCGCTTATAAATAAAGAATGTGGTATGCCTAGCTCTGATTTGTGTGGGAAAATTTTTAGTCTGAAAGATAAGCTTGCTCTCTAAAATAAATCTATTTTTGGGAACATTGTTGAATGGAGTTCAAAATGAGATGGATTTGGGTAATGGTTTTTTCCTTATGCAACTTGAAAGGAAGCTTTTGGAGGAATTAAATTTGATTTTTATGCAAGAAGAATTTCTTTGGAACAAAAGTCTAGATGCAACTGTTTGAAAAAGGTTGATAGAAATACCAGCTATTTTCACCTTTCTACTCTTGTTAAAAGAATGAGGAACAAGATGGTTATGCTCCAAAATAATGAGCGGTAGTTGAATCTCGAATAAGAATTCTTTGAAGCAAATGGGGTTGGAATATTTTGATCATCTATTCACATCAGAGGCTATCTCTTATGATAGATCTTTTTTGCCGAATTTGTTTCCCTCGCTGGATGAGAGGGATTCCAATTTTTTAAGCAAAAGGGTAGAGGAATTGGAGGTCAGAGAACTTTGTTCAATATAGGTGCTTAGAAAGCACCTGCACCTGATGGTTTTCATGCTGCTTTCTCCCAAAAGTATTGGGATCTCTTTGGTGGTCAAATTTGTGATATGGTGAGGCAGGGCTTCAGTACATGCCATCTTCCTAAAGGTTTTAATAACACTTCTATCTATGTTATTCCTAAGGTTGATTGTCCATGATTTGTGTGCATATTCACAATTATTTTTGCAACTTTATAAATCGCACCAAGTAATAAAGTAACTATCACGTGAACAATATCGAGATGTCGAACCCACAAAGATTAGTTTCTAAGTACTAGAAAACTAAATCTAAATGCAATATTTAAGCTAAAAAATGATGTTGGACAACAAAGAAATTAATTTTGTGGAATTAAAAAGAATAATAAGAACAAAGAACATAAAATAAAAGACCAATTAAATCAACAAAAAAACCATTTATATTAATAATAAATGTTACGGTTTATTACAAAATAAAGGTTAAAAGACATCAATGAGTCAAACACTATAAAAAGATTTTGGCCGTGAATATGATGATGGATGATTGATGATTTGCTGTTGGTTGGTGATAATGATGGTGATCGAATAAACCTTCAATGGTAGTGGTGACTATGGAGGTGCGGCGGCTTGAAGGTGGTTATGATAATGTTGTGCGACTTGGCTCCTTGTGATGCTTCTTGGTGTGTTCGGCTATGGCTTGAAAATATATGAGAATGGTGGTTGTATGTGGAGTGAAAAATAATAGATAGATGACGAGAATGATGAAAAGAGATGGTAGAGATGGTGAAGCTGTGGGTGGCGGCTAAGGCTTTGTGAAGAGATGATGGAAGAATGATGGAGGCTGTTGTAACTAGGAGTTATAATGGTGTTTTGCGGCTGTGGGGAGAGAAAAAATCAATGAAGGAAGAGAATGAGAGGTGGCCGGCTAAGGTAGAGAGAAAAAAAAGGAAAAACTCTAAGGCTTAGAGCCTTAGAGGTGAATTGTTCTAAGATTTGGCTAAAAATTATATTATATAGCCACAATTTTTAATTTTGTAATAAAAATACAAAATTAAATCCTATACTAGGTTAAATATATATTGGTAATTAAAAGAATTTAAATACTTAACCTGAAGTCTCAAAATGTAAAAATAAGTTAACTAAAGGCAAAGTAGAAAAATTAGGAGGAAAAAGGCACAAGCATGGGAGAAAAACTAAGGCTGGCAGTTATAGTATAATTCTACCATGTATGATTGAATTTTCAGCTATAGGAGTCAATGAATGAAGCCAAAAATCATACCAAATTCATATGAAATCAAATAAGGCAAGGATATGTTCCATTTATGCTTCAATTATGCCCTAAGTGTGCAGGGCTAATGTGCCAATCACTTATTCTATGTTTTAGCTCAATAATGATGTGGCAAGATGACTTGGAATTGTGTGGCCAAATAACACATTTGGTCATTAATGATGTAGCAACCCTAGTCTTCAATGCTTAGGTGGTATTCTAGTTGGCTTTAACATTTTTATTTTATATCTCCAATGTCTGTCAGCCAGATTCAAACCACATTTTGGGTGACCAAATCAACTCAAAAATTAGTTATTCAAGTTGGATGTCTCAGCTTCTCAGGAACATATCATATGCATGATTTTGACACCGATAAAGCACTCAAAATCCAATATTTTCACATAAGTGCAAATATGTCTCAGCTGCAAATTTTTTCAACCTTAAAGAATAAACTATACTGATCGAATGATCCAATTGATATGAAATTTTGAGAAGTGATCCTTGAGAAGTTAAGAAATTTATGCAACTAGATTTACTCAAAAATTCATCTTGTTGCTCCAGATATGCTCAACACAATATTGGTTGCACAAAATTTCAGCTTGTTCCAAATAAGGAAAGTTTCATACTGGCCTCCAATTGTATAATTCTTGACCCTGGATCTCAATTTGATCTTCTCCTTAATATTTTAAGCTCATTCAATTTCCTCTACATAAAATTCAATATTCGCAACATGGTCCTTAACTATTTAAAAAATACCAAAATACCTATGTTTTGTGTAGTTTTCACAAAAACTTTCCTTTGTGCCTACAATAGGGAAAATAATAGAAATGAAAGCATTTCTTGACAAAGTAAGCATAATCTAACAAATGTTAAGCTAAAAAGATAGCATAAAATGATAAAAAAATTTATGCTTATCAATCCTCAATATATGATCCAAATTAGACCTATTAGTCTTTGCAATACTTTTTATAAGATTATAAGTAAAGTTTTAGTACAAAGACTTAGACCTCTGATGGAAATATTCGTTTACCCGAATCAAACAAATTTTGTCCCTGGCAGACAAATTACTAATAATATCATTATGGTTCAAGAAATGTTGAATAAATTTCACAGGTCTAAGTCTAGACAGGAAATGATGATGTGGAAAATAGACTTGGAGAAATCTTATGATCACATTAATTGGGAGTTTTTAGAGGACGTCCTTATTGAAATTGGGTTTCTTGATCTATGGAGGCAGCCTATTATGGAATGTGTCAAAATTGAACAGGTCGAATTTGTGTGAAATGGAGAATTGACTGTACTTTCAACCCTGGTAAAGGTATTAGGCAGGGGAACCCTCTTTCCCTTTACTTTTTTGTTTTCTGCATTGAGAAACTCCCTCATGCCATTTTTAACAATATTATGGTTAATGATTGGAAACCTCTCAGGGTCTCTAAGCATGGGCCTGGAATTTCACATTTACTATTTACTGATGATCTAGTTATCTTCTTTGATACTATTGAGGAGCAAGTTAAGATTGTTCTAAATTACATTAATAAGTTTTGTTCTTCTTCGGGCCATAAACTGAATTGTTTGAAGTCTAGGATATTTTTCTCAAGGCATAATGCTCATTTTGTGAAAAGTTTAGTTGCTAATTTGACCAATATCCCTTTAAAAAAAATTTGGAAAATTCTATGGTTTATTCTTTTTTCTGATGTTAGAAGCAACACCAATGGCACTTATATTCTTAATAATATGAGGGAGAGATTTAGATCTTCGAAGGCAAAGATTCTTTCTTTTACTAGCAAAGCCATTTATGATTTCTATTCATTCTTATATTATGTAGGTGATGCAATTTCCTGGTTATGTTTGTGAGGATATGGATAAGATTAACATAAATTTTCTCTTACAAGGTCCTGAAGATAAGAAGATGATGCATCTTATAAGCTGGAAGAAAGTTTGNTAACATAAATTTCTCTTACAAGGTCCTGAAGATAAGAAGATGATGCATCTTATAAGCTGGAAGAAAGTTTGTAATCATAGGTCTTTTGGGGAACTTACTATTCGAAAAGCTACCCTTATGAATAAAGCTTTTTTCATAAAGCTTGCTTGGAGGCTGATTTGGAATGATTCGAGCATATGGGCTCAGATTTTGACAAGTAAATATAATTTTAACCTTGACTCTAAATTTTTGAGCACTATGGTAATGTTCATTCTACTTAGTGGGTTGGTATTAAGTTAGGAATTAATTTACTTAATCCAAGGCTTGTGTGGTGATAAGGTAATTGCAAAAGTGTGCATTTCTAAGAGAATAGATGGTATAATGGGAAAAGGCTTAAAGACTTTTGTTGGAGAGAATTTTAACATTAACTGGCAACTTAAAGTTTCTGATTTGGTTAAAGAGGGTTCCTGGAACATCTATAATCTTATGTGTTTGCTTCCCTCAAATTTCCTTAAGGAGGTTGTCAACATCCCTATGGCTTTTAATGATGATTTTCAAGACAAATTATATGGGGAGGCTCTGCCAATGGTAAGTTTAGTGTCAAATTTGGTGAACTATTTTTGGAAAAGAAAGAGAAACGGAGAAATAATTGGGACTAGAACTATATTTGGCGCCTTCATGTCATTCCTTATATCTTTTGATGGTTGATGGTGCAGAAGAGCCTTTTTTTACAAATGCTAGTAGAAAAGTGAGGAAAGGTATGGGGACTAACAGTAGCTGTGTTGTTTGTAGAAATGGTGTGGAGGATTTGCTTCATTTGCTTCATGATTTCAGGAGAGCTAAAGGCATTTGGATTTCTTCGGGTGCCTTGGATATGGATGCTAATTGCTTTGGCCATGATTGGATTTCATGGATTACTTTTAATCTTACGTGTCAAAGTTTTGAAAATTGAGGTGCAAAACTATATGGTCAGTGGTGGCTCTCACAAAGTGGATTGGAATGCTCTCTTTGCTGTCTGCTAATGGATGCTTTGGAAATGGAGATGCAAAACTCTCTTTGATGATAATTTTTAGCTCCCTAATGATCCTAGTGATTTTTGTTATTAATTACATTGTTGATATGTTTGTTGCTAGCTCTAACTTCCTTAAAGAGCCAAGAAAAGAATGTTGTTGGATTACTTGGATGGTGCCTCATTTTGATTATGTTAACTAAACACTAATGGGTGTTTCAAGAATCAGTCGAGGCTTGCTAGTGCTTCTAGGGTTTTAAGGAAATGCTCATGGTGATTGGCTCTCGGCTTTGTTGTAAACTTGGGAAAATTTAATTGTGTCAATGCTGAAGCATGAGGTTTGTTTCATAGTCTTATGATGGTAAAACAGCTGGGTTTCAATAAGGTTTTGATAGAATCTGACTTTTCTTTGCCTGTTGCTTGGGTTAACAATGGTTTGGAGGATTTTCATCCTTACTACGTTGTTAGTAGCTGTCATTCTATTTATCCCAAAAATCCTAAATTCTCTATCAATTACATCTTCAGAGAGGGAAATATGGTGTGGCTGATTGTTTGGGGATAATGGATGCTCCTTTTTTTGTGGTGGTGCTTGAGCCTTATAGCTTTCCTTTGTAATTTTAAAAAAGAAATAAGAAAAAAAAAAAACTAGTTTAGCTAGTTAGGTATTTTTGGCAAAATCCAAAAAACTCTTATGCTAGTGTTGACAATCATTCCAACTCTATGATTTTTCAAGTTCTTGTTACGACTTATAAGAAGCGCCACCATGAAGTACCCATTCAAGCTAAATTCTTTGATCCTCCTATAGAAGAAAATGAAGTGGCAAAGCTGCCACTTTCCACACAGCTCAGGTAAAATGGTCGTACTTTTACTTTCTATATTTCCATATATACATATATATATATATATGAGTTTTGCTATAAAATACACCTGTTGGGAAGCTTATGGAGCCCAACAGATAGGTATTTTTTTTCTTGATTTTTTTTTTAGTTTCTTTTTTATCAAATACTTATAAATGCTATAAATTTTAAAAATATACTTAAAAAACAAAAAAAATAACCAAAAAAATATGACTAAAACACCAAAACATACCCAATTGTTGTGTTTTGTATAGCATTTTCTTTTGGTTTTCTTTTTTAACCCAATAGCTCTAAATGTTATAACATCAAAAGCCAAAAACATGTTCTTTTGAAAATAAATCAAAAATAAAATAAAAAAATCTTTGTTGGGGAACTTATGGAGCCCAACAAGTATATTTTATAGCAAATCTCATATATATATATATATATTCCTTGTTTAATTTTATAAGTTTTTTAAATTCACGTCACAGATGATAGTTTTTGTGTTTAAATTATATGGAATGTCTGTAAAGACCCTATTTAAATGTTTATTTATAGATGTTACTAAAATAACAATTTAATTATGAATATGATTTTTATTTTTATTTGTAAGGTTTAATTTCATTTACACCTTTTGAAGTGTGACTAAATTATGAAAGTGTCTATTTAGTTTCAAAATAATCACATATATCCCGATAATAATGTGTTAAAGATATTAAAAATGAAGTAAATGATTAATTTTTATAAAACAATGATCTTTTAAAACGTTTCTTTGATTCAAATTGAGATTATTTTAAAAAAATATTAAATTTTGAGCTTCAAATTCCGAACTAAGCGAGGTCTATTCAATTATAACTTTAAAAGACTTTTGCAAACTCTTTTAACTCAAAAATGTTTGTAGACTTTAATAGATTTTTATAAACTTTTATAAAGTTTATAAAAATATGTTTGACCTCGACTTTGACTTTAAACGAATTTTATAAATTTTTTTTTAAATGACTTTCATAGATATTAGAACTTTTATAAACATTTCTTAATGACTTTTATAAACTCTGAACAACTTTTCATGTTTAAAGACATTTATATTGTTACACATAACTGTAAAAATTTATATACAGATCTATCGACTTTCATTTCAAAAAACTTTTTAATATTTTTTCATTAATTTTTAAATATAATATAGAAAAATTAACAAAAGTATTTATACTTATATATTTTTTCATGTTAATAAAAATATTCATTAATTTTTATAGTGAAATATTTACATTTTTTTCAAGTTAATAATTTTTTTAAAAGAATAAAAATATAAATTACCTCAATAAGCAAAAATTATTTTAAAAATAGTATCTGAAATTTATAATTAATTTTATTTGTTAGTAATTAAAAATATATTAGATATTTTATTTTTCATATCAAGCAAAAGTAAATGAATATAAAAAAATTAAAAAAAAAAAGTATAACAAAAAATAGTCATTTAGGCTTTTTTTTCAAACCAATTCACAAATTTTTTTGCACTTTGATATATTTAAATATTAAAAAAATCAAATGTTGCATGTTTATAAAAAATAAAATATAAAAAGTACTATTAATTATTAACAAATATCTAATAATGAGAAGATAAAAAAATCCATAACAATTTATTTTATTTTTTATTTTTTTGTTAGACTTTGGTTTCTTAATTGAGAGAGAGATGAAAAGGGAAAAAAAAGATGAGAAGAAAATAGCTCTAAAATGATGTCTAATATAAATTTAATTAGAGTCATTTAAAAAGTTGTTAAAAATCTACAAAAGTTTTAGAGAAGAGTGAGATACTTTTTATAGGTATAAAATTTTCATCTTTGATTAAAAAGTTTATAAAAATCTTTCATTTATAAAAGTCTTTAAAGTCATTGGTAAATTAAATACATCATGACTTTATAAACTTTTAAAAGTTTTAATTGAATACCTCATAACTTTTAAAAACTTTTAAAAACTTATAAAAGTTTAGATTGAATACACTATGATTTTATAAAAAATTTAATAATTTATATTGAATACACCAAGACTTTTTAACTTTATAAAAATCTTCTAAAGTCTTGATTAAATACACCCCCTAAGTTTTAAATAGGAAGCTCAAATATGATACACAGACACAAAACCCAGCCCAATACCAATAAAATAAGACAGTGAGTTTTAAATTTGGAACTTAGCCCGCTGACATTTTCTTTTCAACCCAGATAAAAAACTTAGTCCAAACCAATTCAAGTTGGATATACTTATTAATGCAAGTTTCATACTAATTAGTGACAAAGACGATATCAATGTTTAAGCTTCATCCACGTACATCATCTATACTTCAAAGAAACATAAAGTCCATATATATATATAGTGCCGCTAAGGCACCCAATCGGGTTCCTTAAGGGAACCCGAAAACACGGAATTGCAAACAAACGTGAGGTCAAACATATTTATCTCGGTCAAAATTGGTCTCGGTCAAAATTAATTTTGGAGTCGATCAAAATTAATTTTTGGGGAAATCAAAATGGGCATTTGGTGGAATTTGTTGAATATGGCATCTGCATTTGAGTTTACTTCGCACATACCCCCTGTCCAGAAAAACCAGAGGTTACTCCGGCTTTACTTCGGGCAGCTCCGCAGCCGCTGCCAGTCGGCCTTTCCTGTTAAAATAAGACTCGGCGGCGAAGGCAACACCAAAGTTTCCTTTGTATCGCGGGCTTCCTTACGAAGCAGAGGAGTAACGTCGCCGAAACCCGTGCTGGGGCTTTCGCCGCCGACTGGTGCAGAGGAGGTGGTCGGAGTAAGGCCGAGTGGTGGCAGAGAAGGTGATCGGAGTCAGGCCGAGCCTTCGCCGTTGCGTTTGAGCTTCTTCTCCCATGAACTGCGTTTGAGCTTCTCCTCCCACGAACCCGAGCCCTAAAAATTTTGCAAATTTTTGAAACGGTGCGTTTTCCATTTAATTTGATAGGCGATGGATGCACAATTCGTTGTACATGTAAATAGATATAAATCATATTGTGATATTCTTTCCAATGTAAATAAAATCATCTTTACCAGAGTAGATTGATATTTTTTTTCAATTATAGTTCTGGTGTCCTTTGAAAATCAAGTTTAGCCCTTGAACATGGTTGTTGAGCATCAGATTTTTGGCAGTTTGCTCTTTTAAGTCGGTTGCTGCATGGAAACTTGCTTCTCATGTTGGTAAGAAGAAGCAACAGAAATCCAATGTGGAGGGATTTGCCTCTAAGTTCTAATCGATAGAAGATTTCCTTTTTTGGAAAGATGTTAGGACGTCAGCCTAGACATCTAGGACACTTGTTGCAACGTACACAACTACTACTGCTATTTTAGTTTCGGATTTGTTTGAGTTGGGATTGGTTTCCTTCTCTTTTTGGGCTTTTTGAATCCATGGATTATTCCATTTCTATTTCTTTTTGAATCCATCTAATTATTATTATTATTATTATTATTATTATTATTATTATTATTATTAATTTTGAGGGGCCATTGGCTACCATTCTTATCCAAAAAATATTTTAAAAATTAATAATGAAAAGAATATTTCCACCATTCAGCTTTGGAACAATGTAATGCAGAGTTACTCAAGACCTAATTAAATTTGTTTCCCTGCATATGGTTGCCAAGTGAGATCATAAGGTCCCAAGCAGTCTTATTAACGAGTACAAAATATAAGAATAAAAAGGTGCATGATATAGATGCAATTGAAATGATAATCAATATGTGGTTTGTAAATATATTTATTTTTTGCTTTTTGATAATTAGATATAATTGTCATGACAAGTTAGTAATCTAAAAGTCAATAAAAATCCTGCTACCAAATTAACAGCGGTGAACAACCGCATACACTGTCAGCTTTAATTCTAATTTCTACATGTATTACAAAAAGAGCATTTATTATAAAATTGTAATCCCTACAGTTCTGCAAATGGAGGAGTTGCAAGTAATTTTGTCAACCAAGACAGTCTATGTTATTAGTGGAAGACCTCAAGCATCAAATGCATTTGTTGTTGCATAGGTTAGGGGTGGGCATTTTTTAAAAAAAAAACGACCAAACCGGTCCAACCGAACCAAACCGCATAACACCACCACTCTTAAGATAACGCCACATCACCCCTACAATAAATCTCAGCCTTCCATTTTAATTTTTCCACACTTACCCTTAGTATTTGTCTATCTGATATCACCAAGAAGTGATCTCGGCTGTCCATCACGATCAAAAAAACCCTAACCTAAACTAAATGTCTAAACTCTAAATCGCAAACTCAAAATTTGGACCATTCCTTTCGAGAGGCCAACGGACTGACAAACGGTGACCTAGACCAAGTGTATTCACCGCCAATCGCCACCAAAGCCTCTCCCACACCCACGACCATGAGTCCACACTGCCAATCATCTTACGCATAATAATAAGGTGATTGTTTGTTCTAATCTAAGCTATAATCTCACCTGCTCAATGTTAGGTTCTTGTTTCCCAATTTTATTTTATTTTACTTGAATTTGTCTTCACAACATCATCAATCTGTGTTGGAGTTTTCATTTTCATCATCTTCTTCTTTTAACCAAGAGACAAAGGAAGAGGAGGAGTTTTTGTGAGTCTTCCATTGCAGATTTTAGAACTGATTGAAAATAGCTCTTTTATTTTCACGAGGGTTGGAAAGGGGTTTAAGCACTTGGGTTTTTGAAAGTGAATTTTTTTATTTTGCTCATGGAAAGTCTTGGTCTTTTTGATTTCCTACTTGCTCTATGAGAATTAAAACCCATGTTTTTTGTACTTTGATATTGTTGAAACGATAATCATGTTTTGATATTGTTGAATCCAGAATGATTTTATGTTTTTCGATGAACTGGTTATGTTTTGAATTTGATATTGTTGAATCGAAAATCATTTTATATGATCTTTCATAGTTTATTTGTGTTGTTTTTGGATATGCATTGATTAAGTTTTGCTGGTATTTCACAGAATCATTGAAGCCATGGGTTTGAACTTGAAGTTGAAGCTTGGAGTTGGAGCATTGTCTATTATTATTAGAATTGATGTTTGAAGGAGATTAGATAATAGGTAAGTCAAATCTGATTTGGTGCTAATTGCTGGTCTTTAATATGTGATGTGGTATTGTGGTGTTTAATTTAATTTGTCATGTCTTGCATTCTAATTGTTGCTTTCAAATTTCAGAATATTAGAAGTGACTTGTTTCTGTTCTTTAATTGTTAAATATTAGAATTGTTGTTTGAAGGAGATTAAAGACCAGGTAAGTCAATTCTGATTTGGTGCTAATTGCTGGTCTTTAATATGTGATGTGGTATTGTGGTGTTTAATTCAGTTTGTACTGTTTTGCATTCTGATTTGTTGCTTTCAAATTTCAGCATATTAGAAGTGACTTGTTTCTGGTCTTTAATTGTTCAATATTTTAGTGTTAATCTTTAATATGTGATGTGGTGTGGTGTACAAAATGTGAATGTTTTGTCTTGTTTTCTCATTTGTTAATCTTTCAAGTTAAGCATATTAAGTAATGTGAATTTTGATTTAGTTTAAGGGAGTTAATTATGTTGTTAGTCATTTAGTCATTGTGATTATTTGGTTAGTAATGTGAATTTTGATTTAGTTTAAGGGAGTTAATATGTGATTTAGTTTTTATTATTTTTATTTGGTTAAACATATTAATTAATGTGAATTTTGAGTTTTTTATTATTTGGTTAGTAGTTTTTTATTATTTTTAGTTACTTTTATTGAGAGTTAAGGTACTGTTTAGTTATTTTTAAGGGATTTAGTAATTGTTAGCTGATTTTAGTTATTTGTAGTTGCTGTCCAGTACTGTTTAATNGTTGTCCAATACTGTTTAATTTGATTAGTATTGCTGTTAGTTTCTGTACATAATTATTTTTTGTTATTTCTCTGTGGTAATGTTTGGTATTTGTTTTAATGCAATTTTTTTATTTAGGGTTTAGAAATATGGATTCAACTCCATTACCTGAACTAAATGATCATACTCAAACTCAAAACTCTCCATCAATGAAATCACCTAATGAGCTCAATCCACTCCTTCCCCGACCCTCATTAGGCAAAAAAAAACCTACTGGGAAAGCATCTGATGTATGGGACCACTTTGATAAAATAAAGGGCTGTGATAGATCTGAATGTGTACATTGTGGTAAGGATTATGCAACCGAATCTAGAAAGAATGGAACTAGTACAATGAGGAATCATCTAATGAATCAGTGTCCGAGTTACCCTTACAGGACTAAGGATAAAAAGCAAAAAACTTTAACTTTTGAAAGAAAATCTGATAATAGTGGTATGAGCAGTCTTGTAGGTACAGGATTCAGTAAGGAAGCATGTAGGATGACATGTGCTAAGATGATAGTTTTGGATGAGCTACCATTCAGTTTTGTAGAGGACCATGGATTTAGGCACTTTTGCAGTGTTGCGTGTCCTAAGTTTGATCCTCCATCTAAAAGAACCATTGTAAGAGATATATATCAATTATACTTGGATGAGAAATTGGCTCTAAAATCTAGTTTTAGTGGAAAACAACAAAGGGTTAGCCTCACAACCGATACATGGACTTCCATTCAAAATGTTAGTTATATGACATTGACTGCCCATTAAATTGATGATGATTGGATGTTGCACAAAAGAATCTTGAACTTTTGTGTAGTTCCTAACCATAAAGGGGAGACACTTAGGAAAGTAATTGAGATTTGTTTGCATGATTGGGGTATTGAGAGAGTGTTTACAATAACACTTGATAATGCAAATGCAAATAATTTTGTTGATACTTACCTTAAAAGGAAGATGATAAATTGGAAAAATTGTGTTTTGGATGCTGAATTTTTGCATGTTCGGTGTAGTGCACACATTGTTAATTTGATTGTCACTGAAGGTTTGAAAGAATTACATGACTCAATTGCTAGTATTCATAATTCAGTGAGATATGTTAGTCCTCTCCTTCTAGGTTGCAAAAATTTTAAGAATGTATAGAGCAAGAGAAAATTGAAAGCAAGGCTTTAATAGTTTTGGATGTTCCAACTAGGTGGAATTCCACCTACTTGATGTTAGAGTCAAGTTTGAAATTTCAAAAAGCTTAAAGAGAGGTTGGAAGAGGATGATGGTCATTTTACTAATCATTTTGGAGAGGATAATAATGGTAAAGTCAAGGTTGGACCTCCTAAAGCTTGGCATTGGGATGATGCCAAAGCTTTTATTACTTTTCTCAAAGGTTTCTATGATGTGGCTTTGAAATTTAGTGCTTCAATTCAAGTTACTTCCAATATTTATTTTCATCAAGTTTCTTCAATTCAAAAACAATTAAATGACATTTCAATTAATGGGGATTCTCGTATGAGTAATATGGCCAAGAAAATGAGAGCAAAATATGATAAATATTGGGGTTCTATAGAAGATGTCAATAAATTGCTTTTGATTGCAGCTGTTCTTGACCCAAGGTATAAGCTAGATTATGTTTCATTAAGTTATGGCATGCTGTATGAGAATGATGAAGTGAGAGTTAATGAATTGACAAATGGTTTGAAAAACACTTTACTTCATCTTTTTGATTGGTATAAGGGCCAAGAAGTGATTTCAAATGGTAGTGGACTTTCTCCTCAAGGTGAAAGTATTTCTAATTTAGAGCATAATACAACTAACTTAGATACTAATTTAGAACAAGATAATTATGCTGATAAGGTTTGGATGGCTTATTTGAAAAAGAGAGAACAAAATAAGTGCAGTGACTTGAAAAATGATGTTGATAGATATTTGGTGGATCCTTGTTAATCTGAAACATTCAAGGATTTTGATATTTTGAATTGGTGGAGAGTAAATGGTCATAAATAACCTATATTAGAAAAGCTTGCAAAGGATGTATATGCAATTCAAGTATCAACTGTGGCTTCTGAAAGTGCTTTCAGTACTGGAGGACGGATACTTTATCCTTTTAGGAGTTTTTTGACAGCTAAAATAGTAGAGGCTTTGATATGCTATCAGAATTGGCTTAAGGCTTCTCCTAATGTTGATAGATTCTTTTTAGAAGATGTGGAATTCTATCATAAGTTGGATGAAGGTATGTAATAAGTATATTAAAGTTCTAATTAATATATTGTTAATTTGTTACTTAATTGTATTAATCTAATGTATTGTTTGTTCCCATTTAAAAAGTTGTGCCAAACAATAGGAGCTGCCAAAGTAGATTCATAGATGCATATATGGACATCTGAGGTATTGTATATTGTTTTTAAAGTGTTTGATGATTTCATTTTTACTTACACTGTTAGTTGCTGACTTTTATTCTCTTCTTTTTGTAGGAGACTAGATGATGATATAGTATAATAATTTGCAACCTAGAATAATTCTTTTATTATGTTTGTTGTTTCAATTTTGATTTATTTTTATTTTTATCTATTTATTTTTTTTTTTTTTTTTTGTAATAGAGGAGTGCTTACTAGTATTGACTTATGTTGCTAACTACTTTTGGTAATGGCAAATTGCAATTTTGAAGCAATTTTTTGGTAATGGCAAATTACAATTATGAAGCAATTTTTTAATTGTTGATTATTTTAATTTTTTGTTTTCACATTTTATTTATATTTTCTTATGATTCACTCAATTTGATTTTAATAATAATTTTTTCTTTCCTTTTGTAGGTGAACATTGCTAATTTGGTATTTAAAATTTCAGCAACATACATTTTTGATATGCATGTGTTATTTATTTATTTATTTTTGAAATTTGATTTACTGGTTTGTAATTAATTTAGTTTACTTCTGGTATTTAAAATTTCAGCAACATACATTTTTTGCCAAACTATGGGTAACTGTATGACTATGATAATATAAATTAATGTTGGATGGTAACTACTACTAGTAACATATAACTTGATCTATAGTTATCCAAAACTAATATGAATTTATGATCAAACATGAATAAGGTAACCAGGTTTTGTAGCCTAGTGGTCAAGCAAGTTTCAGGTCCTAGGTTCAAGCGGTTGGCAATTACACCCAAAAAACAAAACAAAAAAAAGTAACTTGACATTGTTTTAAGGGGCCTTTTTCACCCAAAAAAAAACATTAGGCCCAAAAATAAAAGCCCAAAATGTGGGCTTAAATTAGGCCCAAAATGAAGGCCCAATCACAGCCCAAACTGACCAGAAAAACCGAACCAAACCAAACCGTTCGATCCGGTTTTATGTTCAGTTTTGCACTCCATACGGTTTAGTTCGGTTTTAGGTCTTCATTAAACCGATTGTGCAGTTCGGTTTTATTTTTCGACTAAAACCAAACCAATCCGCACCGCGCCCACCTCTAGCATAGGTCCATCTTTCTCGAGAGCTTCAAAGTAGATGAGTTGGTAACACCCCTACTTTGACACCTTCATGAAGCAAGTAAATTTGAGAAAATTCAACAACATAAATGCCTAAGTTGAGCTTGCATCAGTTTCCTTAGCAGCTTCTTCTAAAGCATTTTTTTTCCAGTACTCATCAAGTGGGGGACCAAATATTGCTTTGCCCAAAACGACTTCAATCCTGAAAAGCCAATTTAATCATCACTAAAAGTCCATAAATAATCAGATCAAGCCTTCTTTTTGGTACATTTTTATAAACCTTTTTGTGGGGACTCTCTACTATCAATAAATCTTTGCAAAATCAAAAACCAGTTTTGGAATTCCATCTATCTTTATATGATCCTGGTAGCATTTTTTCATAGAGAAATGAAACACAATTATGCAAATGCAACTCAACAGGCAACAATAATATATGCAGCTCATATTGCAAACACCCATCTTAGATTTGCGTCGTTTTCTTGGTGAGAGGTACATTTGCCTTAAACATGAGAGAAACAAATACCAGTGACAAAGTCAGGGCTAGAAAATTTTGTGGAGGAGAATCGCCGCCGCCGATGCAAACGAAGCCGAGGTGTAACGTCGCCGACTAGTGCAGAGGAAGCCCCTACTGGAGCATTCGCCGCCGATTGCTCCTGGATTCGCTGCCGACTGTGCAGAGAACGTGACCGAAGTAAGGCCGAGTGTTGGCTGCGTGCGTTTGAGCTTTTCCTCCCACAAAGCTTCGAAGCTTCAGTTTGAGCAAGCTTCTCCTCCCACGGAAATGAAAGGCATGGGCCCTAAAATTTAGGGAAATGTTTTGCCCAAGCTTCTCCTCCCACGAAAGGGTGCAGATTTGGAAAGTTCTTGAAATTGAAAATCAAAATTGGCCAATTGACTAAGCCCGTCTCCACGTTTCCTCCGTGTTTCTTCCATCCATTTTCGAACTCGCTAAGGAACCCGAATTCGGGTGCCTTAGCAGTCCCGTATGTATGTATGTATATATATATATATGGACACTAATTTTACATTGAAACTTAAGGCACAAAGCAGAGAGAAAGCTGAAAACGAAAACGTGATTTAAACTTCATAGCCAATCATAAAACAGTCCAAACGAACAGGTCATGGACGTTTATAACATCTCCTTAAATATCTATATATATATATATATATATATATATATATATATANATATATATATATAACTTATATATAACTTGAAAAATATATACAAAAAGCTAATCCTACCTAATTAATTAGCAGTAGTTATCATCAACTTAGGATAATCTATTAATTCCTCAAGTATATATGAAGAGGGTTTTAAGCCCACCATGGAGCATCGCCAGTTCTGAAATCTGTTTCAACCCATGGTACAAACACCACCTTCCCAGTATCTATATCTACATCAGCATGAGCCAATGCCAGGGACTGTTCCAATTAAAATCAACTCAAATTAATTATTAAAATCAATTAAGAGCATGGACCATATATAATCAAGGAAGCAAGAAAGCAGAGCGATTAAATTGTTAAAAATGCAATCGTTGAATTAATTTATAGATTAATGCTCACCAAAGGAGCAGGTCCTCTAACAACTCTTCCTTGGTCATTGTATTGTGATCCATGGCAGGGGCAGATGAACTTGTTCTCCGCTGCATTCCACGGCACAACGCACCCAAGATGTATGCATACTGCATTTATTCCATATGTCGCCAGAGTTCTGTCATTTTCCACTACAAGGTATGTTGGATCGCCCTGTGATTCAATGTTCCAACAAATTTAATTTCCCAATTATTTACCTTTTCTTAAAGTTACAAATAATAATAAGAATAATAAAAGTCATAATTTTTATTAATATTTAATGCTGGATGAAGGACGTGAATTAGTTTAGTAGTACCTTGAGTCCTTGGGTGAGAGTACGATCCCCAGGGCCGTGGGTCTTGAGCCATTCATCTACAATAACATCATTTCCAATGGCATCCTTGGCAATGGTACCCCCACCGGCATCTCCGGACCTGTGTTTCAACTATATATATATATACATACACACACACACCTATATGTATAGCTTAACGGGAACAACTAATATTCTAATCTTAAATACAATCGATTATTTTGCAATACTTATATAAATTGATTATTTATTCTGTGCTCAGTAACAATTATAACCTTGTAAAAATCAGTAGCTCAATCTCCAAATCAACAACCCAAAATGTAAAACCCACTTATTATAGTTGAATCATAATCTCTTTTATCAAGCTAAATATTCAAGCCCCATGTGAAAAATATATACATCTTCAAAATTCTAGAATTTTGAATTTATCTAGATATGTATTACGTTGGGACACGTGAATCTTATAAATTATGATTAATTTATACTTTTGATTAGTAAATTTTTAAGATTTAAGCTTTTAACTTTCAAAATAACGATTCAGATCTTTATTTTTAATTTTAATTTATTGCAGATTATTTAGTTTTCAATTTTAACAAATGGGTGTAAAGAGATTAGACTATTAATAAAATAAATAAAAGAAAGAACTGCGTGAACAAAATTATTACCAATTTATTTGGCCAAATTGAAGATTAAACTAATATGCAAAACCAAGAATGATAACAGACTATCTTTAAAAAGTATATGAGTTCGATTCTTATGTATTGATTTATTTATTACTTTCAGTTTTTCAATATTTGTTAAGGATGGAAAAGATACTGAGCACAATATTGATTTAGCTTAACATGGATTGAAACCATAACGCGCAGTACACAAATACAGAGAAAAATTAATAAAGAAGAAAAGAAATTATAAATTAGACTGACTCACCCAGGAGGGGCAAAGAAAGAAGCATAGGGAACCAACATTCCAGCAGTAGGAAGAGAGAGAGTGCCCACTAGAAGCAGATTCATGAGCTGCCTCTTACCCATGTCCGGCACTCTATCGTCCGCCGGAGTAGTACTCGTCGCCTGGCACCTCACTATCCTAATTCTCTTTCCCTTCCCTGCGAACCTCGGCTTCATCACTAGAGCTTTTGCAGTGCTCTTCCGGGAGCATAACTGAAATTCATCATCAATAAATTGGAAAACACACAGTGATTATCGCTGAGCTCCTAATTAAGAAAAATGAAATTGTATTAGAAAATATATGGGTGCGATTTTTAATTACCAGTGAAGGAATGGTTGGAGAGAGAGTGGAAGAAGCCATCTTTGATGCGATGCGAATCTCCTAGGAGTGTGAAGTTTCGTTAACCGCAAATGGAACGACCATTTCCATTTACTAACGGATAAGGTGCACACATCCTACGTATTATAAACGTGTCAACCATCCAGGCTTTCACCCAATATTATTTAAAAATAAATAAAAAATTGGCGATAATAAAATTATGTTAATTTATTTAATTTGAATTAATTACAGTGAAATATTTGAATTTTATAATAATTCTAACTACTTTTTTTACTGTTAGAATCCGTCCATTAATTTTTTTTCTTTTTTCTTTTTCCTATTTGGCATATCAAATGATAAAAGTGAAAATGTCAACAAAAAAAATGATAAAAGTGACATCCAATAGCTTTTATGAAAGAGTAAAAGACTAATATAAGCCTTTTAAGTGAAATAATAATAATAATAATAATAATAATAATAATAATAATAATAATAATAGTTTTAGTGAGGAACATTTTTTAAAAATCTGGAAAAAAATTTAAAAATCCCATTTTTAATTTTAAATAAAAAATGAAAATCTCTTTTAAATTATTTATAAAAGAATAAAGAACCAATACAACTCTTAAGTGAATAAATGAGCATTTCAGTGAGGGACAATTTTGGAAAAAATCAGATTCGCAGGACCTCATATAGTATTTACATTTGCTTGTAGTAAATTTAGTTGGAAAAATATATCGTATCTTTTAGAATAGTATGTATTGTCGTACTATCAAACAAACATATATCACCTCGATCGATCATATTGCTAATAAACATGTATCTATAGAAAATAAAAACACATATTTAATAACATAAAAATCATATTTAAAAACAATACCAAATAATAGGTGAAAGAAAATAACAAAATTCTAAAGACATATAATTCCTAAGAAAAACATGTAATAGTCTAAAGAGTACTATAGATAAAATCCTATAAACATAATTCTTAATAATTATTCCTCAAAAAAATATGCAATCCAAAAGAGTGTTATTTAAAGGACCATCTAAAGTTATGTTTTCTTAAAGAGTAGCATGATTGACCGTTCCAGATAATTCAATCACATTTGTCTCCTTTATTTTCTTGGCATCTTTAGAAGATTTGTAAAGATCAACAAGGTGCCTGGGGTGCAATAAGTGTGTGACGAATGTCCTGAGAACAACATCTAAAATAATTTTGTTCATAAATCTTTTTGTTTGCACCTTTCCGTTTCTCATGATGGAAAGCATTATTATTCTTAAAAGATTGATGGTTATTGCCACCATGGTTATTGTAGCCACCACGTCCATAATAGCTACCACGGCCATTATAGCCACCACTTCTATAAAAACTCCTTCCTCCTCGGCCACGCATACCACCTCGACCTCACCCACGTCCTCGATTATTTGATGATGTTGCATTTACTTTAGAAAATGTAGTTTATCTAGTTGGGCGAGATTGATGATTTTTTATTAATAGTTCATTATTTTGTTCAACAACAATGAGATAGATATTAATTCAGAATATTTTTTAAAACCTCATTCTCTATATTGATGCTGCAGTAGCACATTTGAAGCATGAAATGTGAAAAATGTCTTTTCCAACATTCCTTTATCAGTATTTTTTTTCCACATAATGTCATTTTAGACTTGATTTTGAACGTAGTAGAATTATATTCACTAACAGATTTAAAATTTTGTAATTTTAAAGTTATCCATTCATATCGAGCCTTTGGTAAGATTATAATATTTTGGTGGTCATATCGATCCTTCAAATTTTTCCATAGAACATTCGAGTCTTTAACAATGAGATATTCATTTTTCAATCCTTTATCTAAGTGATGGGAAAGGAAAATCATTGTTTACGCACGGTCCTGCTAGGATGTGGTGTTTCCTTCTTTAATTGAATTTTCAAAGCTTATAGCATCAAGGTGCATTTCAGCATTAAGGATTCATGACAAGTAATTCTTTTCAGAAATGTGAAGTGCAACAAATTCTAACTTGGCAAGGTTTGACATTATAAGCTCTACCATTATAAAGACATAAAATAATATTATAAAGTATAACATAAGAATTCATTTGTATCAAAGCCAAGGTAAATAAAAAAATAGTTCAAAAAGTATAAATGAAAAGTATGATTAGTAATATAGTTCAGATATAGCATTATAAACAATATTAAAAAATAATTCCAGTAAAGGCATAAATTAACACTATTAGCAAGATTAAATTTTTTATCAAAACTAAACAATATAATCACAGAGATATACAATTGTATAGATATTCATAAACAATCACTGATAAATAATCATATTAGTTAATCAATCAAAATATGCATCATTCAATTTATGGTAAGGTAAGATAGCATATTTATACTAAATTGCAAAAGAAATCATATTATTATTATCAATTATTTTTTAAATAATATTTCGGGTGATGACAACAGCACAAAGCCAGCTATCGTCATCTTATCTTCCTCATCAATCTGGGTCGTGTTTGACCTGGATTACAAGCCCACGGGTCACACTCCTGCATTTTTAAGCCACCTGATTTATGTGATTCTGGCTTTGATTTTTTTTGCCATTCGCAGAGTTTTGATCCTCATTCAATTCTCGTTCATAATCTGGTATCAATTAGGCAAATTATTGCAAAAAAATACAAACTCACATAGATAAGTATTCGACCATGATTTTTCTCAAACAATCCAATAAACAAATAACAATAAGATGC